>JBAMIE010181675.1:2725-13143 GCA_037177295.1 Kaempferia parviflora | reverse complement strand
TGTTTGTCTTTCTTTTGTTAGTTTTATTTTGTATTTCCGCTGCGTAAGCTAACGAGTGTAGAAAGATAAAGGTTTTGGGGTACTGACGTATTCACCCCCCTCTAGCCGACGGTCAAGGTCCCAACAAATGTTAGATAAGCAAAAGCAACCTACTAATCCGCGTGTAGAAGTCGCTGCACAATTAGCATACTGTTTCTTTTTTTTTGGCTCTTCAACCTTGTATACATGACATTTCAGTAAGACCGACCCTATTGGTTCAATTATGCATCAGTGTATATTCACTAAATGGTGGACTAGGTGGAATATTCTTATACAATTCTAGTCAATGATCATCTAAAATGACACTGCGCGATTCTTCCACCATGTTTAGTTTGCTATTTATCAGAATGTCCTGTATCATCAACATACCCAGCAAGACCATTGGTTGCTATGTTATCCATTCCTTTAATTGATAATCATCTTTCTAAATCCATGCCACTATTTTCAGTGTTACATCCTTAAGATGCTTATCTGATTGCTGGTTGTATAGAGGAAAGTGATAAGATACTACCAATTAGTTCATATTTCAAGGAAGACCATGTTGAGAGATGACGGTTTGAGGAAACCAATCACGCTTGAACAGAGTTTCAATCTACGGTTTGTAGTGTAAGGTCTAACATATCATTGCTCATTGTGTCGAAAGAAATATCCATTGCATTAAGAGGAAAAACAAGTTTATGGATGGGTTTGCAGAAGGAAGTAACTTTTTCCCTTCAGTAATATGCGAAGACATTCAACGAGTTAACATGAACTTACCAGCAACATGCAAAGACAAGGAACCTTCATTTAAAAATGATGAAGCTGCACTGCTCCTGATGTTGTTGGTTGAAAAATCAACTAGTTCGGGTATGTGTTCAATGCCTACAGCACGACCTTCTGGTCCAACCATCATTGCAAAGCAAGCTGTTAAATAGCCAGTCCCTGAAAAAGATCAAAAGAAAAGAAATTTTATAGCTTCCTACAATAAACAAATAGAACTTGGCTTAAATCACAGACGAAATGGACCAGTATTTGTTAGAAAAGATGGTATCTGGGTATCCTGGCAATGATAGTTCTTGTCCAAGCAATATGCTAATGGCCTAACCAATATGCTAAATGGCGTCCTTATATGGATTAGAACTTGTCCGAGCAAATGGCATCCATTTCATATAGCAATATACAAAAGAGAAATGATTAGTTTATGACTCAAGAGAATCAAAAAAATATGGACGCGGGGAATCTTACAACCATTTGCATGGTTCAAGAGTACCTATTGAAAACTATCTAAGGTTTAAGAATCATCATTTTTTTTTGTGATATTAGATAAAATGAGTTAATGAAAGCTTCAAGAATAATGGCAGATAAAAGTTGAGATACTGATGATATCCTGATTTGACTAATTGAATTATTCATTAAAAGTTCATAAACTAAGAATTTGCAGTACCCCATTGGAGAAAAAGCTGATATTGCTCAAGCGGCCAGTATCGCCGGTCCCACATACAGGCACATAGGACATTTTTACCTAGCACAGCCCTTTGCATGGGGGAGGTTAGACACTCAAGGAGGCTTTTAGCATCCGCTTGGAATTGACCCCAAGATCTATTAGAGCAAACACTTATGCAGGTAGCAAGAGAATTTGTAGTACCCATGGTTAGATGGAAAAAATCTTCTAGGACAAACTTATAAGAATAAAAATGAAATGCAAGTTTGTTCTTAATGTAGAGGCATTGGATTGATAAGGCACCGTGAACCTTTGAAAAAGTGATTGAGAGAACATATAAAGATAATATATAGATTTCTGAAAATAAATATACGTTGAAGACCAAGTATAGATTCTACTTAATTAACAAGATAGCTAAAGGAAAGAGATGAAGCAAAGAAAGATTTGCTCATGACTTTATAAAGCATGTAATGGAGTTCCTATACAAGTGAAGTTGTAGAAGAATATCATCTTTGGCATTTGAGATATGGCCACTTAAATCAAGGGGGTGCAGCTGCTAAAACAAAAGAATATGGAGATTGGGCTTCTTGAAATCAAAAGAAAAGAAATTTGTGAAGGTTGCATATGACAAGATGCATTGTCTTCCATTTCCCATAACAGCTTAGAATGATGATTTCTTTTGTTTCTTGGTGATTATACCATAATGGTTTTTTTATATTCTTGATAAAAATCAGATGCCTTCACTATGTTCTTGCATTTTAAAGCACTTGATGCGAGGCAATGTGGCTGTCAAATGGAAACTTTCGGAAGTGATCAAATAGGAGTGTTAATTTACAAGCCATTCTTGAACTATTGCAAAGATCAAGACTTCAAAAATAGCTCACAATTAGGTATACCTTAACCAAATGGTGCGGCAAAAAGAAAGAATAGAAAAATTGAAGAAATGACTTGTGGTCTGGCCTGAGTTGTCAATAGTGTTGTGCGCATCCTAAACTGTTCTCCTACAAATATTGTTTGTGACAAGCCCCTGTTTAAGTTTTTTATTCTTAGCTAGCACAAGGTATCCAGCCATTCGGGCAACACAAGACCCCTTTTAAAGCATGGCATGACAGAAAACTAGTTGTATGTTGAATTAAAGTCATCCAAGTGTATTGCATATGCACTTATTTCTTTTTAAAACAAAAAGAAATTTGATGAGAAGGGTGACAACATCTTGTTTATTGGCTATACTGATGAATCAAAGGCGTCATTTAATCAAAAGACTAATCAGTTGGTACTTCCAAGAGAGGTGATTTTGGTGAAGGTGCAATATGAAAGCAGAAAAATAAATAAATTACTCATGGTACTCAGCAACTGAAGATTTTTGAACCAGGGAAGCATACAACTCAAGTACAAGCATGCTCAAACAAAGAAGCTGGAACACATTCAAAATGACAATTTAGATTCAGATTCAGAAACCCATCTGATAGGGTATCTATCATTCTTATTTGATATTTAACAATCTTGTAATGATAATTTGTTTTCATATGAACCACATCTTTTGAAGGGGAGCTTTGGCGCAGCGGTAAAGTTGTTGCCGTGTGACCTGAAGGTCACGGATTTGAGTCTCAAAAATAGTCCCTTGCAAAGCAGGTAAGGCTGCATATAATAGACTGCCGGGAACCTGGGAGCTTGGTGCACCGGGCTACCCTTTTATGAAACACATCTTTTGAAGAAGCTAAGATGTATAGAGAAAAGCTATAGATGAAGAAATGAGAAGCATTGAGAACTAGATACAACAACTAGTGGATCAAAGAAAAAGTTGCATTTAGTTTGAAGTGGGTTCATAAGACCAAATACAATTAAGATGGTAGCATACAAAAATATAAGGCTAGATCAGTGGCTAAAGGGCTACTCATGAATGGATTTTAACGAAACTTTTTCTCTTGTTGTTTGTAAGAAAACCATCAGCACTGTTCTTATTCTAGCAGCACTATTGGAGTTGCAAGTTTCCCAACATGATGTGAATTTTTCTTAATGGAGAGCTAAAAGATGTTTATGTCAAGAAACCTAAAGGTGCTGAAGTAAAGGGAGAAGGGAAAATTTATTGACTTCAAAAGGTTCTTTAGGCACCAAAGCAGGCTCCTGGAGCATAGATAGCAAAATTGATGCTTATGTCCATCAAAATGAATTTGTGAAAATCCATCTGAGCCATCATTTTAGGTGAAGAAAGTTGGAGAAGATTTCTTGATGGCATGTATCTATGCAGATGATTTAATATATGTTGGAAGGGATGCTAAATTGGTTGAAGAGTTCAAGAAAGCAATGGTGAAAGAATAACAGGTGACAAATGTAGGCTTGATGAAGTTTTTTTTTTTTTTTTTTTTAATTCAGGGAAAGCAATCGGAAGTGGAGATTTTTATCTCTTAAGAGAAGTATATAACAAAGTTGCTTAAATATAGAATGCAGAGTTATAAACCAACTTCAACTCCAATGGCTTTGAATGAGAAACTTCAACAAGATGATGGTGCAAAAAGTCAAATCCAAAATCCTATGTAAGTCTTGTTGGTTCTTTGATATATCTTACAAGTACAAGGCCTGACATTGTGCATTCTATCACTTTGATTTCCAAAATTTATGAATGAACCAAGCAAGCTCCATTTTGGAGCAGCTAAGGGAATCCTGTGTTATGTAAGGATCTAAGAAGCATGGAATCAAATATGTGAAGGAAGAAAGCAGTTAACTTTACTGATAGTGATTGGGCTGGAAGTTTAGATGAGATAAAGAGTACTTCAGCATATGTTTTTTGCTTGGGATCAAATGTCATTTCTTGGAGTTCAAAGAAGTAAAATGCTTGCTGAACGCAGTTTAGTGTAGCAAATGAATTTGTTGGTGAAGTTGTTTACATTCTCTCAGATTTACAGCAAAAAATATCAGAACCTACAGTCATTTATTGTGATAATAAGGCTGCAATTTTCATGACCAAGAATCCTATTTTTCATGGAAGATCAATGCACATATTTAGTTGCATCACGATTACACTTGTGACATGATGAATAAGGGGATCTATTTGGAGTATACAAAGACATCAGATCAGTTCAACAAGGTTATGAAAATTACAAATTAAGAGGGAGCACTAGAAAGTAATGTAATTTCAATAAGTCAAACCTTTGAATGACTTTTTATATTGTCTAAACAGGAAATAAAAATGACTTGTTTTCTAGATAAGCTCTCTAGCAGATTCTAAGAACAGAGACAGTTTTGCATTGCTATATGTATATATGCTGTGCAAAAATATAAATCATTATTAGAAAATCAATTTTTAGACATATTTATGCCTCTTGAGTTCATATACAGCTCAGAGAATACCTAGTAATTAAAGTACCAGAGGACATATTTGCTATAGTTATTAGAGGTAAAGTTATTAGGAACGTAATAAATTATTTCCTATGTTAACATCGAAAGCTCATTAAGTCCTCACTTTCATATGTTAGTGTTTAAAGAACTAATTGATAAATATTTTGTGCCTAACAATGGCAGAGATAAGTGTGCTAAATGAAAAAAAGCTTTGATAAAATGAACTTAAAACCAAGTGGAGTGAAACTTTAAAAACTAAAGGTTTCAAACCAAAGTAACATTAAAATTGAATAAATGAATCACTTGGTGATGAAATTAAGCACGAGTTTAATTTAGATATGTTGAATCTACTAGGAGATATCAAGAAAGATATTACTAACAGGATCAATATTTGATGGTTAAATTGAAGCATATCTTCTAAAACTTAATGTAATTGCTTTATGCTAGTTAGGCTAAAATCATAAGATTATAGTGCAATCATTCATCTTTTATATATCAGAGTGATGAACTACACATATAAAAAGTACATGACAGAGATTATAATACTAAAATATTACATTAGCTAAGACTTACAGTGGGGAAGGCATCACTGGCTTGGCATTCACTTGCTTCGGTGAATACACTTCTTCTAGAATCTTCCTAATATTAAACAACCTTTCTCGACTTATTGATTTCTTTGATGTGTGTTGTGGTGAGTCAATTTTGTATTCCTTCTCATAGATTGACTATTTCTCCTTCCAGTGATTATATCCATAGCGATCAGACTGAAGTCTTGTTGTGATGTCTACAACCCTCACATCGATAGCTACTGTGTGGCGGCCTTTGACTGGAGTAATTATATACTGATTATGGAACTTCCATATTTTGTGGAGCTAAATTGGTTATTTTTTATGATAGAGATGCTTTCGTATAAAACACATAGATATAATCATCACCATCGTCCATTAAGCCATGTTTGATCCAACTATTAAGAGGTGGCTAAATTAATCTTATCTCCATTGAAGTCTTTGAAAGGTTATATCGCTAATAATATTTAAATTAATTAAACTATTTTAATTCCATTAACTTAATACTTTCTTTAGTCTTCCTCTATCTTTTACACTTTCCACCCTAATAATGAAATTTAATTCTTCTAACTATATATATACATCTCAACTTATTTTCTCTTATTTTTGGATTTTGGAGCTACACCTAATTGTTTTCAAATATTAATAGTTTTCTATTCTATGCTTTCTAATAACTTCATACATCCATAGCATCATCATTTGTAATGCAATAATTATTCATAGGTGCTGTTTCCTAATAGTGCCGCCAATCCATAAGGTATAATGAATTGTACCACATTAACATATAGAGTAGCAAGTGTATAAGAAAAAAAGAAACTAGAAAGGGAAAGAATGGGGAAAAGACTATAAATCAGAATGTGAATAGAAAAGGAACCTGAACCAACATCCAAAGCGTTCATCCCTGGCTGCAGATGTTCTGCCAACAGCTCTAGACAAGCTGCATGCATATGAGGTGCAGAAATAGTTGCATTATATCCGATTGGCATAGGAGAATCAACATATGGTGTACTGTCAGGAGGTACAAAAAGACCCCTGTCAATTGTCTCCATTACTTCTTTCACTTTTTTTGACTTGACAATTCCATACAGCTGCAATCGATCTACCAGCTCTTTGTTTCTGCCAACTGATCCACTGGTCCAAAGTCGCTGTCATACAACAGAATATCATTAGGTGATAATTACTTGAAAATTGCATGGCTAATATTAAATCAACATACAAGACTAAATTATACTATTGATAGGAACTCAAGATTTAAGGGCTTATTAGAAGCTAAAAGAACACAATGTAGGCGGGAAACATGTGACAAGTGAATGTTTTCCTACAAAGGCATTAACATTACATTGATATAGACAAGATAGCAAACATGAGATTAAGTGTCTATCAAGCAGATGAACAATAGAGTGACAAAAGGAGATACTATATGCAGTTCCAGAGTTGCACTTATTTTATTTATTTATTATTTTGTAAAGATAAAACTAGTCTAAGAATGCAGTTTATAACAATTTGCAACCCATTCTAATAAGAAAAGAATTTTACTTCTATAATAGTAATAAATTATCAATAGATAGATTCTCAAATTTTGTGCTTGAAGGGATAGGACATGAGTTTAATTTCTTAGAGCATCTTACTAATTTTTTTTTTATATTAACTATGTAACTAGTGTGGACCTGCAAGTAGAATTAATTTAGAAAGTTAAGTGTATGATATAGAAACTTAAGCACTTTTTGTGGAATTTGGATACTCCACATCCTTTTCCGAGTAGAATTACAGTTGCTAGTTTACTATGATTACAAAATCAGAAAGTAAAAAAATTTTAAAAAAAATCTAAACAGGATAGCCAAAGGAAAATTATTCATCTAGCTTTGCCATTGCTGATGTGGCACCCTAGGTTAGTCCCACGTGAAGGATTGTGAACTAATAAAGAGACATTGTAAATTTAGACGAGTGAACTATTATTAACTTAGATTAGACCAGTTTAGACCTTGAGCTTAAAAATTCATGGGCCAGCACTCATATCTGAGTATTGACACTTGATACAATAGACGTAATCCTAGATATGGTGAAGTATTGGAAAGGGCTATTTGTATGATGGGGAAAAAACACCATTAGGCTTCACATGGCACAGGTTAGCTTGATTATGGCTGAGTAGGTCTGAGACTTGACGGAGACATCAAGCATTTGGTGAGGCATCCTAATTTAGTCAGCATGGTGGACGACTGTAGAGTAATAAAGATGGTTTATAAGCTTAGATGAGTGAGTTACTATTAATTTGGTCTTGAGCATTAAGCTTGATGGTTAGTTTATATTTCTTCTTTTATTCTGCATGTTTTCTTTTATCAATCTATCTACTTATTCTTTCTCCCTGGTTATTGAAAGAAAAAGAAAAGAAAAGGGGAAAAACCTTCCACTTGAACCATTTTTGCAGAATGCGCCTCAGATATCAG
This sequence comes from Kaempferia parviflora, assembly GCA_037177295.1. Classification (NCBI taxonomy): domain Eukaryota; kingdom Viridiplantae; phylum Streptophyta; class Magnoliopsida; order Zingiberales; family Zingiberaceae; genus Kaempferia; species Kaempferia parviflora. Next base: position 5,338 of record JBAMIE010181675.1, on the reverse strand, counting down.
AATAAATCCAATGACCTTGCAAAGGAAACCAGCTTATATGATTGAATTGCAGCGGCCATAAACATGTGTTCGTGGTGGTTTGTTATACCTCGTCTATTGAACACAAGTAAACTTGATTTACACAAAGTAAAACATGTTTTAAATATCTAGTTTTGTAACTCATACGGGGAGTATCGGAGATTTTCACATGCCAAGAAAGTCAATAGTACTAAGATAGAGGTAAAAGTCCAGATGGGTCAATCTGACCGCCCTAGTCGAGCTATCCAAGACGAGAAGGGTGGCAATTCGGTTCGGATAAAACCAAGGGGGGCTCAGCTTCCCCGACAAACTGCCCCAATCGGTCAGCACAACTCCCTGATTCCTTCGGTCGGTCCCCTGACTCTAAGGGTTCAGCTCCCCCGACAACCGGCCCCGCTCTGCTTAGTCAGCTCAACTCCTCGATTCCTCCATTCGGCCCCACTGACTCAATGCCCTGTTCAGCTCCATTCGGTCCTGCTGAGCTCCATGCGGCCCCATCGACTCGACTTAGTCCTCCTTTACTTAACGGGCTAGGTCATTTGGCTCAATTAATTTTATATCTTATGGGCTTGTGTCAACATCAGGATTAACACAACACATGGGATAGTGCGTGGTATGTCAGGACATGTGAGACGGTATGATTATACATATACAAGGTATGACGGACATGACTGTATGATACATGGAGATACAACGATATGACGTTTTTCCTATTGTGATACGACGCCCAATTAATGAGGAGAGAATACCATTTATTATAGAAGCGCTTGCTCCCTCAGGCAAAGGTATGTTTACGCGCGCACATACACGCTCTTCATCTACTATTCATCTTCTCCATTTCTCCCTCGCCGGAACTGAAACGTCATATATCTATAGGGAGCTCAACCAACCGTGAAGTGCAACTCATTTGCAGCCATACCAAGCCTAAGGAGCTTAAAGTATCCTTCATGTACTATGTTTTTATACTTTCAATGCTCTGTACATACTCATGATTATTAATCAAAAAAGCTCAGGTTAATATCTCTCCTCAAAGCTTGTTCTCCTAGTCTTAGATCAGCTTCATCAGCAATTACGCTTTTCAAGGATCAATCTCTCCCAACTTGGACATAGTCAGGATCGAGCACTTATATTTTGGTTTCGGATTGCAATTGCCTTCTCAGGGTCCAATCTCTCCCACTCGGAAATAGTCGGGATCGAGCACTTATATTCTGATCTCAGACCAGCTCCATCATCAATTTCCCTTTTCAGGATTCAAGCTCTCCCGATTCTGACATAGTCGGGATCAAGCGCTTATATTCTAGTCTCTGACTAGCTCCATTAGCAATTGCCCGACTCGGACATAGTCGTTGATTAAGCCTCTATTCTTCAAGTCTTGAACCAACTTCATTCAGTAATTGACCCTCAGGTCCAACCTCACACAATTCAGACATAGTCACGGATCAAGCCATCTCAAACCATTACCATCAACAATTGCCCTACTCAGGTCCAATCTCGCCCTACTCGGACATAGTCGTGGATTAAGTTGTTCAGATTCTCCCTAACTTTTAATCAGGATTCTCCTCATCGACCTCTCAGGGATTCTCCTCATCGACTCCTCAATCGGATCCTTAATCAACTTCGAAAGTGCCGCAGACTGTTCAGTTGGACTCACATCATCAACTCCTCAAAATCGTACAGTCACAAGCAATTCGTACTTTTATCGAATGCCCAACACTTAAGATTGATTATGTTAGTTCAAGATCACAACAAAAAGTGAAGGAACTAAAGCTACTCCAAGTCGGCGAGGTCCTTCTCTGGGATGTCTCATGCAAGTGCTTCAAGACACCATTCACTCTGTAGCATCTTGAGAGTACGACTACGGAGCAGATTATAAAATTCCTACGAACGCAAAAACTCCTTCTTGGCCTCCCAGCGCTCTCTTTCCCGGCTAGATACCCCTGGAGCTCCACCTCTTTGCTCTCCAATTGGCCCCTTTGGCCTCCAACACGACTTGTAGCGCTACCTTCGAAGCCTCATGAGCATCATACTCCGTCTTCATCGTCTCCAGCTCGCCTTTGGCTTCAAACTCGGCCTTCCTCACCTCCAACTTAGCTTTCGCGATCTCTAGTTTAGCCTTCCATGCTTCAAACTCGGTCTTTAACTCCTTTAGCTCAGCCAAGGATTTTCGTCGTCGTTTCTTCTCTAATCTCAATTTTTTATTACGGGCTTCAGACTCGTCCAACCGATCATGGAGGGAATTCATATCAGCCTTCGTCTTGCCCTAATCAGACTGCATCAGACGCATATCTAACTTGAGAGGCGATCGTACACTTCAATCCATCTACCTTAGCCTTCACCAATTCTGGAGCTTGATTGCCAGGGGTTGACTAAGCCTCTAACTCTGCCAATCGAGCGGGAAATCGATTGTCGAGCACTATTATCTCTGCCCATATCTAAAATATGGATTATGTATTAAATACATAACTAGAACAATAATCTCACTTTAACAACGCAAAATCAAGCCTTTACCCAAGTCGAGTCCATCACCGCTGAATGGACCAAGGGACGGGCAGTATTTTCGCTCTGACTCCGTCTTAATATCATTCCACATCCAAG
>JBAMIE010181665.1:0-13144 GCA_037177295.1 Kaempferia parviflora | reverse complement strand
AAAGGGAAGAAAAAAATATTAGAGAGGCAAACAAGTATTTGAGTGAAAAAAAGAAAAAAAAAAAAGAGAGAAAAGAGTGGCAATAACGGGATAGAGTTGTCATGGGTGGAAAGGATGATATGCCCCTTTGAGACCGAGTTAGGTTGTTGGGAAATATTTATATATTTCTCGCAATACTGAGCATGACTTTGAGATTTAGTGTTCGGAACAGGGGACGAACCTCGCGTATGACAGGTAAGTGTCAAATGCTGGAAACTTTTGGGAACACAATTGAATGACAATTTGACTAGGAAGGAACTTGAAACCTACGAACAAACTATGCACTATGCACTTAAACTAGCTCGTTAGGCTTAGTGAAACTAATTAAATGTCTTTGCTTAAAGATGATACTACTTGATAGGGTTAGATGAACTTATTGAAGTTTGGGAGATGTGAATTCACATGCATTCTTGATATTGATGTTTGCTTGACGACAAGCAAAGGTTTAAGTATGGGGGATTTTGATGAGCATATTTTATATAGGGTTTTGATCGTAATTTGACGCACATCTTGTCCCATTATATGCATATATTTCATGTTTTCATCTCTGTGTGCTTCATTTTGTTACTTTTAGTTCGGAGAACTGCTCTTTGCTTGTTTTCATTGATAGGACATGAATTTAGAGCTAAAATGGAGCATTGAACGTGGAGTTAGAGCAAGGAGCACGCTCTGACCGTGTCCCATAACACGGGCATGCTCTTACAGCCAAGAAAGACAAAGAATAGAAATCAAGCTGAACACACGAAGCATATGATTCAAAAAACATCAAAATGAAGTTTTGAGCAAGGAACACACTTTGGCAATGTCCCATGACACAAACATATTCATATGAAAGAAATCAGGTGCAAAACAACTCTAAAACACCCCCGACAAAGCCCAACACGGGCACCCGTGCTGCTGAGCAAGACCCGTGCCCAAATTGGGCATTTGTTGAACCGAACATGGGTGCCCGTGTCGTGCACCACCGGTCGTGTTTGGTTCGGCCTGCACTGCGGGCCAAAAGTAAAACGGTCATAACTTTTAGATCGTTTTGAACCACGGGTCGTGTCATCTATGGAAATGTAAATAATTTCAAGATCTACAACTTTGATTCAGGGTCCAACTAGAGAAAACCGGGTTTAAGAGTCAGAAATCCAATTTTGGTGGAGCCATGTAAATCTGCAAATCTGGACAGCTTGGGAGGAGGTATAAAAGGGTCAAGCAAACCCTTGCTTGACTGATCTTGCATAGGGGATTTTGTCCCCCTCCTTCGGAGAGGGTTTTCCCCTTTAGGGAAAACCTTGGAGTAATCATCTTCATCCACTCCGACGATCCATCCACCTCCAGTGCAAGGAACCACTCCGGGAATCTTCTCCCTAAGTGTTTCTTATCATTCTCTTATTTGAATTGTATGAGTGTTTTTATTAGTGTATTTGGTTTGTAATTCCTTTGTCATGGAGTAGTTCTTTTGATTCTAGGATGTATGGAGTAGCCCTTTTGATATGTGGAAATCTTTTCATTCAATCTATTGAGTTTGCATGTTCCTTATTCGATGAAATGTGTGTTTATGGTCGGATCTACCGTATTAACACGACCTCATGCCAAAAGCACGAGATCCATATCCCACGAGGTTTTGGGGATGAACCGAAAGGAGAACCTAATCCTCTACCCATAGAAAACCGAAACGCAAAGAGTTGGATACAAAAGTGCAACCCGGTATGCCACGAGGAACACTAAGCCGTATAGAGTTTAATGGATCAACCCTAATTTGTTGTCACACAGTAGGAAAAGTGGTTAATTAGAGGTTGTGGGATCTTGGGTGAGGATCCCCTCCATGTTACGATCACTAGTTCCTATCCTTCTGAAAGTAGACAATGATTAGGGTTGGTACACCATTGTCATACCCAAAGTTCACATCAGATACTACCTACATAAATACCCATTGAGGATAGGAAACTGAGCATAGATTAGATGTTTACAATCATTTGGGTGAAACCGAAGTCCTAGAATCACTTCTCCCTTCACTCACTTCTCTGACTCACTCGCTTTCTCTGCCTCTCTCTCAACTCTTTCAACTCTCTCTCAACTCCCTTAATTCTCTCGTGCTCAGCTCTCTCAACTCTTGTTCTCTTAAGCTTTCTTGTGGCCACACCCGTGACCATCTAGATAACCTATTTTATCATTCTGGCTAGTACTTGAATCACAATCCCCGTGGATTCGATCTTTTATTACTTAAAAACCTGACTGTGCACTTGCGGTTTGATCACCATCACGTTCCGGCCATCTACTTCATTAATAATTTCTTCTGCTGCTTGCATCATCTTATTCCTGATGCACACATTCTTTATTGCCAGAACCACACAGCTTGTACACTGACTTGCGTCCTCTGCAGGAATTGCTCACAAGGATTTTAGAAGAGCTCTGACACCAGTTACATGGTCAGATCAATAAAGGTTGGTAATACAAATGGTATAAACCAAACTTTATCCCTCATATCAATCCCCACAAATAGAAATATGTACCAGCACATGAAACAAAGGTTCTGATCACAGTTTTGTCAGATTAGTACATGGATTATGTTATGTTCATGAGATTTAATGAAAGTACCAAGGAATTAACATGATATTAGAAGAATGACAGTAGATTTCCAATCAGAACATTCATAAAGATTAGATGGATATAAGGATTGTTATGATAAATATGCATTTGTATGATTAAATTTTGTGAACTGTATACTCACAGCATATAAACGAAGGTCCGCATTGGTTGTAGTCACCACATCATGGACATTATGTAACCTGGATGTTTCCTTAAGAATTCTTAAGCGCCCTTTGTTTATGTCTATTGCCAATATCATACCTGGAAAAGAGAATCAGAGTTAAGTTTCCGACTAATCTCTAGAAAAAGGCAAATCAAGACTAAATGAAAATTTTTTTACCAAAAGACAACCAGCCCCAGATAGGGCATCCTTAAAGTCAATTAGATGGAACTTATTAGTTAGACTGTTACATGCTATAAAACTAATACTAAGTTCATAAGACATGCCATTTTCATTTCCATCTGTCTCAGTCGGAACTATCCAATGTATTCTAGAGAGAATAAATTCATAATCCTACTAGCTTTCATATTTTCTACACTGCACAAAACTTCCATGAAATAGTTCTGAAGGAAACTTCAAAATTTATTTCATGAATAAGCGTTATTTTTGGCATATGTAAACTGGGATTTCACTGAAAGGTTATTGCTCCAAACCTGGAGGAACTAAATTGTCACGATGAACCACTTAAAAGCTGCTTCAGACATGAGAAAGAACTAAGTAAAGAAGAATATATTTTCACATATGATATTACCTTTGCCTCTCAAACGTGATGCCATAAAGAGTGTCTTTCCACCAGGGGCAGCGCAACAATCAACAATGGTATCTCCTGGTTGTGGGTCCACAACTGACACAACTAGACCTATTATGGAATATTGTCTAGTGTCAATATATTGTTCCAATACTTGATGATTGATCCAAACATCTATGAGAGAAAAAAGAAATATTATGTGATCTCAAATTAGGGAAAATAATTTAAGATTTGTTTTAAAAAAATTTAAAAGATAGACAGTTATTGGGAACAAGTCACTTAGAGCTTGTAATCTCTTTTTGTCTTTGTGTTCTATAAACCTTCACGTAAACAACTCTCAATTTTAATAAACATTTCCTCTTTGTGAGATTTCTCCTTTTTGTGAGATTTTTATATGCGAGATTGGTTCTTTGTGTGAGTTAAGAGTTTTATTCGGTTTTAGTGTTTTTAGTGATGCATTCTCAGTCCTTTTATAACCTGGAGGGAAAGGAATCAACACTAGAAAAAAGATTTTCAGTGGAAAGAAAAAGATGGAAAAATGGGGGGAAAGGAAGGAAGGAAAGAAAAGAATTAAAAAAGGGGAAAATCGATCGCAGCTGGCTGCCGCAAGGCTACGGCCAGGCTTGGCCGGGGGCTCTCCATGAGGCCATTGCCACCTCACGGAGGCATACAACCAGACAAGGCTACCACGACCTCTTGGCCAAGCGAGGCTGCTGCAATCTCTGGAGGCCAAGTGAGGCCACCACGACCTCCGGAGGCCTTGTGGAGGAGGCCGCCACGACCCACGAAGGCCTTGCGGAGAGCTCCACTTGGTGCTAGTGCCAAATTCTACCTGTGCCAACCGGCACAGCTCAGCACCTTAATCCTTGAATGCTACAAATATGTATACTTAAGATTGCAAATGGTATCAGATATATATATACTAGGTCTTTCTTGAATATTTAGTCTAAAAAGTATGGAATAGAAACCATTTCAATGAGGCAACCAATAATGCATTCCGGATGAAAATGGATATAATGATTGGAATTAGGTTATTTATTACTTCGCATGAGCAAGCTTGGAGTTCTAAGTGGAGCAGCTGTTTCCATTATTATACTTGGTGAAGATGTATATAAGCTTGATATCCATTGCAAAGTAAAGATATATCTGCAAAACTTAACCAAAAACAAACAGAAATTTGAAAGTTCTATAAATCATAAATACTCATGGAAAATATCAACTTGCTCATTAAAAGTAATAATTCTTGATAGTAAAGAAATTATGCTCAAAATTTACGTGATAAAAAGAGTCTTTGAGAAATTACTACCTGCGCTTTCATCCTGAACTGAACATATACCTTCTTTTAGTAGTCCAGATTGTATTACAGTCTGAGTAGAAGGAGAAGTAAGAAATCTGATGCTAAGAGTAGTACCATAAATTAAACTTGAAAAGGTCACATCAGAGAATTTTAATCACTAAACTCAATTATGGGAATCCAATGACAATGCTGGGAGTGTACCTTGCTGAGTGCTTTGAGACTATAGAATGTTGGCCAGATAATGGATATTAAAATGTCAAAAAAAAAAAAAAAAAATTCACACATAATAAGAGTGAAAACCTATGCAAAAATTACATGACCAAGTAATACCAATTTTACCTACATTGACAATTCTTTTATGGAAGTTTTCAAGGTATGATATATGCATATGAGTATATGTATAAGCATATCTGTTTGCACAGCATTCTAAATACTAGCTAGTAACAGGCAGCTTGCCCTGTACTTACTGATCCTTGTCATCAATGTTTGGACAGACGGTGTAATTGCCAGATGAGTCCAAATCTTATTACAGTGTTTAGTCTCTTTTCTTCTTGAAAATTGCCTCTGCTATCTTTTTTTGTTGACTCTTCTCCCTCCTTTATTTTGCCTACTTTTCCTTTCTTTTCATTCATGCCAACAAACCCACTCCACATGGCCAATAAGACACCACTTCCGTAATATTTTGAAGTCATGAAGGAACAAGTTTTGTATACGAGAATGTAATCAATCAGTTCAATGAAAGACAACAGAAGAATGCATCGCTAAAAAATAAACACGTCGTCATGATGTGTAAAAACAATTCTAATTTGTCGCAATACCTGCATCCCAGTTTGAAGTCGAACAAAATCCTTTAAATATGTTGAAAGTTCAAATGGAACCTGAGGAAAACCGTTAAGTTAAATATAGAGAAAATATATGCTTATAGAAACATTCTAATGTTGTAAGTAACAAATTCTCCTGCAATATGACAAGAACCCAGATTTTCATATGATCAAATTTTAGCATCACATTCCAATTTTTTTACTTGCACCGTTACAACAAATCTCCTAACCTCTCCAAAACCACAAATCAATCTCTCTCTCTCTCTCTCTCTCTCTCTCGGTGGATGCCTATGGGTGTGTACATGAAGTTCCATTTCTAGTAATTGCTTGCTTGAGTAAAAAAAAGATGGGAACTCGAACTTAAGGTCACTAACAAATATCATATAACTTGGCAAGACCGAATGGCGAGCAGGCAAGTAGGCTATCATGAAGACAAATAAGGGGACTAAAGCTAAAATATCTTCCATGGAGAACAAGGAGAATTAAGGATAGAATCATGATAAGGAAAATTTTCAAATCCTTTGAGACTTATGAAACCAAAAGTATTTTGATTCCTAAATCACATGCTCAGAAATGTAGCAAGTGTCCAAACTAGAAAGTGCCTAAGATAATTGTGCTGTGACAGAAAAGAAACTTAAATCACCTTCAAGGATTTCAATTGGTTAGCAAGGTCAATTCTTGTGTAACCTTTGGCAGTGTTAACCCTAACAGAAACTGGATTATCATCAGTCATATAAAAAACGAGGTGTTAAAATCCAGAAAAGCGTAGCATCAGATGTTGCACAAACCTTACTCCAAAATAAGGATTGCTGTTATTCCAATTCATTAGTTTAACAGATTCCTCGATCCCCCACAAGTTTATCCATCTTCTCACCATCCACTGAATAATAGAAGAAAAAAATGACCTCCATCAGTTTTGTTGCTTGTTTCTTTACATTCTAGTGACTAAAATAACCTCATTTTCGAAGTAATTTTTGACTAATTAAAACTGAAGTATCAATTAACACAGGGAAATGCTCACGACTGGGTGGGAATGTATAACGGCAAGAGCACGTGCTTGTGAACGATCATCACCAACTACCGTTGGTAAGGGAAGTGAATCTGTATCCTGAAACAGAAAGAGAATACTTGGTCAAATAAAAATAAGAGGCCAACACCATTCTGGTCAAAAAAAAAAAAGCCAAACAACATGACCAAACACCTTCAGTGAAAGCAGCTTCCGCAAAATTCCATTAACCAAATTTCCTGCTCCAGGCCTTAAAGCCCTTTTTGCAAGTTTGACATTCTAAGATTTCAAAATAAGTCACAATACATTAGCTTGTAAAGATAAAAGGTAAATTAAACAAACAATACCATCATCATAAATTTATGTTACTCCTAACTATTTGGGGAAGGGTATATGGATATTGTTGCATCATTGAACTCTTTACAAGATATCTCGCTAATGATATATCTTTCCTTACCCTTCATTCCTTCAACTCTAAATGGACAAAAGTGTCCAATTATTAAATTTACTAGTCATCTTTAAAATGTGCATATCATCTTAACTTGTGTTCCCTCAACTTATATCTTATCAAATTTAGACTTAATCACTCATGGATAGTAGTATTTCAAGTTTTTTGTAGTGTACTCACACATTCATCCTAGAATTCTCATCTCTAATGAATTGACTTTTGTATGTGTCATTTCCAAACTACCATTACTATGATCCATAAAGAGTAAAGTATAACAGATCATACCATAGTCTAAATTTTTTGACTTCAAGTCTAATGGGCACCGACATCTAGAAATAATTGATGCAAACTGAAACCACAAATAATGTGATATTTTGAAACTAATCATGAAAAAAAGGTTCTATTCCTCTTGTTTCACAATACTTCAATCAGCTATCAAATCAAAGGTAATTTCAACAACTTATTTGGAAGTTAAATAAAAGAAATGTACCTCATCAACAACAGCATATGGGGGCATTTCTAGCTTGATAATCTCATAAAACCCAATTCGAAGTACCTAAAAGTTAGAGAATGTTGCTAATACGTCATAGATTAACACTGATTGAAACATTAGGCCAAGGTATCTAATAATAATGATATACCTTGAGAAACATATGAATTTAAACAGACATGAGTTAAATATTTGACATTAGTTAAGAATTATGTGTTGCAGAGAAATGTGACCCAAACAAAAATTTCATGCTAAAAAAAAAAAAGGCCTAGATATTGCAATTTTTTTTTTTGTTCATTTGAAGTTCCACTAATGATCTGAGTGTCTGTATAATAAGGTCATACTTGTAAAAGCAGTGGTTCCATGCTTCTAAACATGCTCTCCTCCTTGCAAAGAGACATGATGAGATGGTCAAGGTAGCGTCTCCAGCGTACAATTCCTCCAACAATCTCAGTCACCTACAACAGTGGGGAAAGTAAGTTCACTGAAGATTATAGCACAAGATTTGATTTTACAATATTAAAAAATTTGCACATATATTCTTATGAACATAGAATTTAATTTTATTTAAACAAAAAAAAACATGTTGTATGTTACTAATGAGTTTGTCTCTCTTAAAATAGTAGCTTAATGATTGGAAGTTACAATTTTTCTCCATTGAGTTTAAACATTCTATGAAATGCCTTTGAATTTAAACAATTCCAATTATTTAAAAAAAAATCAATGTGTTTATTTAATGTCAAAAAAGCCCCCAAAAGGCGTCCTACTTTTCAAAAAAGCTCGAAAAAGGCACCCTCTTTCAAAAACACGTAAATAGGCCCTTTTAGAATTTTTCAAAAAGTACCCTTAATCTTCACATAAATCTCATCAATTGTTAGATCTCTGCTGACTGTCAACTAGAACTTTGTAGACTTTATTGACAATCAGACTAATTTACTGTTTAAATAGAACTTGGAAACTTATTTCCCTTGGTGAAATTTGAGCCCTTCACTACTTGTGAATGACTCAGATATGTGTAAACATCTGAAGTTCTACATAGTTGCATCAAATACCCTCTGATATGTGTAAACATCTTAAGTTCTACATAGTTGCACAAATACCCTCTACCAACTCGGTAATTAACCCATCTAATCATATTGAGAATTATATCGACATTAACATAGTTCTATACAAAATTAACCATTTGAAATATGATTTTTATGCAACTCATGCATTCAAAATATGAATTATGTAACAAAGACTTATATTAGCTTTTATTCTGGTATGTGGGTATCAATAAACCTCACTAGTTTCACATTTCTCACTAAGCAAGGGTAGAACCATGTTTTCCTTAAAAAATGGTTATATGTCATAGAGGTATCCATTGGCTTCCTTAGTTTCAATTTTTATAAGTAGGCATCACTGCACCTCCCTAATGACATTCCTAACCTTTTTTTTATATTTTTATCACTAGGATAATGTCGTGCCATGGTCTTGAGCAAAGTATGATTCTATGCCACAAACATATGCATGCACTTTTTACTCTACACCCACTAATGAAATTCTTAGAAATTTATCATTTTTTGTCACTAGGATAGTACTAAAACATTTTGCTTGAACCATGGTTTTTGTGCCACAAAGATTTCCATTGGTACATAAGTCTTGGCATCACTAAACCTTGCTATCATAATAAGAGCAAATAAATTATATAATGAGTTGAATATTACTAATATTGATTATATTTAAACTAATGGAATTTATTAGATATTTATACAATATTAGATGTTGTGATAAAAAATCTAGATTTTTATAAAGTTAAAGGGACAAATATGCAGTTTCCCCTACTATAATGTTTCAGAACATTTTGAAATCTGGCATCAAATTTGAGGCACAAAACTGAAAGAAAAAAAAAATAATTAGAAAAGTGAGCAATTTAACACTACCAGTCTAATATCTCTATCATCCAAATCTCTCGTGCGAAAACCAAGCGTCCTCTCAACGTACCCCATCTCATTCTTTGCTGAATTCCTCCCCTTCTCGTTCAACAAATCCGCGAACGCCCCTCCCTGGTCGATCCTCAACAATCTCACCGCAGACACTATTCCTCGACAAAAAAAACATTTTTTTTTTTTGGAAAAACACCAACTAAAGCAGGATTAAAAGGAAAACACACGCTTTTGCTACATTATGACTCACGTACCCGCTCGGTGAGGCGAAATCTCAGTGTTGACCGTATTATCATTGTTCTTCTTTCTTGGACCCGGAGAACCTACTGCGTGCTTTTTCTCAGTGAGCTCCAATACAGTAGGGAAAAAATCGCAAATTTTTTTTCATTTTTTTACCTGGGAAGTAGGTGGAGATCCGAGCACTGGGAATTGAGCCGTGAAAAGGGCCAGAGAAGGGAGGATGAGCCTTTTGAGGGCAGGGAATCTTAGAAAGAGCAGAAGAGAGGAAGTGGGAGCATAAAGAGGAAGCTGGAGCTCCCTCCATGGCTGCTTCGGTGGTAATGCTCGACGCTGGACAGGGTTGAAAAGGTTGTGGACACGATGAATAGCTCAAAACACAGGCTCGATTGAACACCAACATGGGCCTTCCTGAGTGGGCCAAGCAATTGAGGAAATAATGATAAGGGCTTCCTTGTGACGGAATTGATATTCGGACAGGATTTATTTCATGTGGTAAAAGGTGATTCGTCCACTAATCATTAGTGTAAATGGTTAAAGTATGGGGGAGGTATATGCTCGGACGCGTCGAGTTTCGACCTCAAGACCTCATGTGACAACCTCTCATCTCTTAACCATCGTATCGCCCCGAGGAGATGGAATAAGACTCCCATAATTTCATGCTCTTGTCTAAAAAGGGAATTTGAATAAGACTGAATAAACTCTCATAATTTATCCTCTTTTAAAGTGTGTGAAGTCACTTTGAAGGAGCCGCTAATGGTGGCGCTCGAACCACTCATGGTGCTAAGTCATTCCTCGTGACTCATTTACACTTTTTGAATTTATCTGATGGTCAGTGAAAAAATTCTGTAGAGTTAGATCGACCATCTCTAAATGAATAAAAAAATATCTGGACCCTAACTAAAAATAATGGATTAAAATACTTAAAATTTGAAAATTAATAAATATGAATGGATTCGGAGATCACTAGCCATGCGTAGTAGAACTGTTTAAAGTCATCAATAATTTTTTAAAATCAAAATTCATGTTGAAAAGAGTTCAGAATCATGAAAGTTGAGTATTGTAAAATTCATGAGATGTTAATTTGAAGCAAATTCAATCTCTTTATGATTATCAATAACCTTTTAAAGGTCATCAATGGCTTTTTTTATTATTATTAAAAGTCATTAATGGATTAAAAGATGCCCAGGCCTTGGTACATATGGTAATGGATGGACGGATTTTTCAAACAATGAGGATTTGATTCTCATGTAATGTAAATAAACATCTGTGATGCTTTGTGTCATATTCTGAGGGTATATTTATCTATCAAACTGGATAGTATCCCCTAGTAATAATATAGGAGATACGATATCGAACTCAGATCAAGCCAAATACAACATCAATGCAATATATAATCAATACGATATAAGAGCCAATACGTGCATGTATGTATGTACATGTAGGATATTAACTAATCAAAATAAAACCAACGCTCAAACATTCGATACACAAAGAACATCATAAATACAAACAACAGAAGACAACCGAAACAACTCAAATAGAAAACCAAACTCGAGTGGGACCAGCAGCCAGAACCTCTGAGCGACATGACAAAAATATACAGTCTTAGGTAATAATGCTTACTAAAAAGATAAAAGCACTGACATAAAATATCTATCAATCAAATTGCATACAGCAGTATAACCCTTCACTAACCTGCTCCTTCAAATATAACTAATAAATCCAGAGTATATACCTTACATCCAACAACCACCTATATAAACTAAGCACATAACAAACATAAAACAAGTTATCCACTATCTCCGGGTGACAATACACGCTACCACCATCTGGTTTAGTGGGCAGATATGTTAGCTACTGACTGTGGGTGACAATACACGCTACCACCATTTGGTCTAGTGGGCAGTTAGAGCACATAAATGTCATTGTGATCTGTGGCCGACAATTCACGCTATTATTACCTAGTCTAGTAGGCAGACATGACATATAACCATCTAGCTATAGACTACGGGCGACAATATACGCTACCACTACCTGGCCTATTAAGCAGTCCAAAGGTAAATGTATAAACAACAATAATCACCAAACAAAGCGAAATAATCACATCCAAAAGTAAAGCTCTACGAGCGACACTATGATATCATAAATATAACGACACAAGTATAAATAACAATAAAATAACATAGATAGCAATGAGACTATATGAATATTGAACAGACTAAAAGTAAGGTCAAACAATAAAAAGTCAAGCTCAAGAAGTAAACAGAGTGGAGTCAAAGTAATAAATCTACCAATCATAGCAAATAATAGAATCATACACTACAGTCAAAGATACTAAAGAGGTCAAACAGGAACTACTCACCTTGATTGTAGCTCGTTCCAACCATCTTCAAATTTGTGCGATCACATCAAGCTCAAATCCTACCAACACAAGATACGAGATAAAGCTAAAAAATTTATAATCAATATATCATCCTATTAATTAATTAATAAATCTATCCATTAATTATTTGACTTTGATCCTCGTTAATAATTCTCAATCAAGTATTTAACCAATCCAATATGTAACTCATTACATATAAAGTTAATTCTCATCTAACTTAATCATCCCTTAGTTTAATCAAATCTAAGCCTAATTAATCATATCAACCATTCATCAATAAACCTCAATCCACCATTAATTTCTAAATGCATTAACAACTTAATTAAATTAATCTGTTAGCCACCTCACTAAACGAATTACTTTGCCATAAATCAACTTTAGTCAATCTCAAATATTGATTAATCAAATAACATCAATTAAAAACCTATGGTCGGTGAAGACCACAACCCATGTCTCCTGACTTGCGGAAGGAATGACGGAGGAGGGTCATAGCGGTGACGACGTCTTGGTAGTCGAGACAACGATGGCGACGGCTGGCCAGTGCTGAGAGCAGCAGCCATGCCAGCATGCATAGACAGCAAGGAGGTCCGCTTGCAGTGGCTTGCGCGAATTTTCGGTGACTCAGTAGAGGTAGTGGCTGAATTTACGGATCGAATCTGGTTTGATTTGGAGGTTAAATGGAGGAGATCAAGTTGAATTAATATGGACCGTTGATCTAGATCAAGAGAGATCTTGTCCCTTCACTCAGATCCAGTCATCCAGCCATCCATTTAGATCTGAAGCAATCAGGCCGTTAATCCGAGCCAAGCATCCAAGAGAGCTCCAATTCAATGTGGATTGCAATACCAAGCAAGAAGAGCTTAATTTGAAGATCCCAATCCAATCTAATATCTCAATTTCAAGTCCAATTTCACTTCTTAATGAATCCATATCTTTAAATGGATTTGGATCTTCTTCCACTAACCCAAAATCTGGATCCATTAAGAAAGCTCTCATCATCTTCTTTAATGGATGGTCAGATCTTCATCACTTAAGTTAAATGGTTAGATCTTCATCATGTGAACAGACGGCTCAGATCATTACTTAAATTCAATGGCCAAGATCAACCCTTCATCAAATCTGATGGCTCATATTATCACTTAATTTAAATGGCCAAGATCAACACTTTC
>JBAMIE010181659.1:0-13145 GCA_037177295.1 Kaempferia parviflora | reverse complement strand
GCGTTCGGGCGGGCTTGAGGTCATCCGAACCCTAGACAGGTTTTGAGAATGTTCAGATGTGACAAACGCGACTCATGCAAGTGGGTGTATTTGAACAGTAAGGGTACCGTTCGGGCGAATGCTTAATTAGAGATAGGATGATCGTGGAACACGTCCTCATGGATGATTGTCCGATCGGTTATTCCTTAGGATACTACTGACCCGTTCAACGAGTTCTTGTGTGAAACCCTGCGATGATGGAACTTTAGGCAAAGTCTAAGTGGATTTCACCTCACCACCTCTATCCAAACGGTCCGAACGATCCGAGGTCATATGTAAAAAGCTCATTCATTCTTCCAAGGGAGTTAAATGAATCAGTCCGACTGGGAATTCAACCCCTTTAGCCAGCTAAGATCCTGTTTTTAGTCTACATAATTCTATTATTTGTCGAGCCTATGATTATCATGTCACTTTGCCTTCTAGTACTATGCGCTTTTATGGGCCTGCCTCTAAACTGACGGATCAATTATTATTAAAATAGTATCAAATTCTATATCATTTTAATAAAATTATGATGATAACCTTTTTAATATTTTTACCGACTAAAGTTTGCTTTATATCTAGTCAGTCAACTAAAAAAAAGTCAATTAAATTAATTTCTATTCAAAAAATTTTAACACTAATAGAATCGATTTATTTGTACCAAAGTTTCAAATAAATCAATCTACAGATAATGATAAGTCGGATCAATTTACTTCTGTATTAAATTAATTTTGAATAATTTTAGTTGATAAACCAAATGAATTCGGATTATATAAAATCAGTTCATATGTGTTCAGCTAGTTCTCCTGATGATATACACATTCTCAAATATCAATTTAGCATAATATATTGAGAGTAATAATTTTTTAACATAAATTAAAATTTTTAAACATATTCGTGTTAACCAAGTCACCCTAATATTCGTGTTTAACACAAATTAAATTAACTTTTACACATTCAAGTTTAAAAAATCATTATCCTCAATAATTTGGGTCAAACTTTTTAGAACGTGGATATAATTAAGAAAATTATCTAAATACATAAAAATTAGTTTTATATAAATTTAAGGACGTTTGGTCTAACAACCAATTTACTGAAGTAAATCGATTCAATTGATTTTTATTATCGACTTATTAACTTTAAATTTTAATACAGAAGCAAATTGATTGGACTGTGTTAACAATTAATAAAAAGTAATTTAATTATTTTTTATGAAATAAGATAGAAAGTGAATACGTATTTAAAAATTTTGAAACTTTTAATAATTTTAAAAGTTCGGTAAAAACCCGATCGTTAATCATTAACCGACCGGTTCCACGGTCCCACCTGACTCAAGGAGTGTCAAACGGAGGAAGGTGTGAATTCTAATTAAGACTTGGTCAAATGCTGTAAACGTAGACTTTGACGATGAAATATGTATAGTGCAAAAATACTTTTAAATGTTTATTTTTTAACAAAAAAAAATAAAAATAAAACGTATCCATTATTTTTAACTATAACTACTTCATATTATAATATTTTAATTAAAATTATTATGACGGTTGAATTAGTTTTGATTTAAGTGAAACAATTTTAATAAAGTTGGAGTAATTTGGATAAAGTTAAAACACTTTTAATCAATGCTAAAATAGTTTTAACTAATATTAAATTATTTTTAATTAATTAAAGTAGTTTTAATAGAAATTGCTTAGAATATTTTTTGATTAAAATTAGTATTGCTATAATAATTTAGAATAAAAATATTTTTAGAATGAAAAGTTGAATGATGTATCTTTTGAAAACATGAATAATGAAAATTTATTTTGACGTTTAACCTTATTTCTTTTATCTGTGAGAATTAAATTATTTTTAAAATTTTAAAGTTTTTTATTTGAAAATGTTACTTAAATTTGGTAGGCGTCTTTTTAATTCCAAATTTTGGACCGGTTCAAATTTAGATGAAAAAGACAGAACCGCATTGGTCCATTCCGTCCATTTGAAAATTCGAAAGCAAAAGGAGGCGGAATTACTAGACAGCGCTGCGGACCGTGACGATGACCCGCGTCGTGCTTCTCGGACCGGGCCTGGTCTTAGGTCAGTTTGAACCGGTCGACTTGGGCGTTTTTCACGTGAACAAAAAGTCAACTTCTCCTGCGGCCTTCTTCTTCGAACGACGACTCCGGCGCGGTCCGGTTCGGTTCGAGTCGTGGGTCCTCGCTCCCCGAACCCTAAACAATTGGCTTCACGAACTGCACGCCACCACGTAGGCCACCCAATCAAGCAATGGAACACGAATCTAAAAGTACACGTGTGCGGTCACAAAAAATCTCAGTACTAATCTCGTGAATTCTTTGTCAAACTTTTGACTGATAAATCCGTCTCCTTCGTGTTGTCTTTGGTTACGCTCTGAACTTTGCTCCACCGCCGACCGGAAAATGCCGAATACGGGCTCAGAATACAGGAAGTCCATCAAGAAGGGGATCGTCTCTCTCAGATCGGTAACGAAATACGGTTCTCTCAGATGGAGTAATCTCGTAAATAGATTACTCCCTGATGTGCTGCTCCATGTGCAATGCTTGAAAGGCCTTCATGAATACTGCTTGCCTTCTTTGCTTTGCCAGGTGTTGGTGAACATAGGCCTATTCGGAGGAGCAGCACATCATCACTGTAGACAATTGTGCCATTGTTGATTCTTGTCGTTATGTTTTCTGGTCTTCAGCCATTGCTAACGTCACCTGTGTTCTTAATTACATGGGTTCTAATTTTTGGGAATGATCTGGATCTGGAGTGCTGCTAGCTGAACTAGAGTTTCAGTGCTCAATTTGGCAGTGAGATAAAGAAGAAAATGTTTTATCTAATCTGCTTGTTCATTGTTTGATC
This sequence comes from Kaempferia parviflora, assembly GCA_037177295.1. NCBI lineage: Eukaryota > Viridiplantae > Streptophyta > Magnoliopsida > Zingiberales > Zingiberaceae > Kaempferia > Kaempferia parviflora. Next base: position 10,265 of record JBAMIE010181659.1, on the reverse strand, counting down.
TTTCTGAAGGTATGTTCATACAATGATATGTCATGAAGCAGCTCTGTCTAGGGAAGAAACAAGCTTTGCCACTAGCGTTGTTTTTTTAAAAAAATTTTTGGGGGACAAATTATTTAGGTTTGATATCAAGAAAATATTGAGATTTTAACTGCAACTTATAATAAACAAGAGAGTTATCAAAAGATAAAAAAGGAGCAATTCTTTTGCCACATTCCCAAAATGCTCAAGAAATGATGTTTTTTCTTTTCTTGAAGACTTTTCCATTTGTACAATAGTTTGGGAATTGAATGTAAAATATAAAGCTTTTAATGTTGTTATTCCCAAATAGTTAAAAGAAATAAACTTGACAACAAAAGTAATAATAAAATCACAACACACGTGAAATTAATTAATTTGTCCAACCAAAATTCATGATAAAATTAACTAGCAAAACATAAAGATTTTAATAACCATAATGTTAAATAATCTATTTAGATTATCAACTTCCTCCACTACTCAGCATTAAGGTTTTTTTACTTTGCCCCCCTCGTTCATTATTTAAATTGAAATTTCACCTTTAAATTTATTGAAAAACATCACTTTTGCCCCTGGAGTTTAGTGAAATGAAATGCTCAGAAAATGCAATGGACAAAATGTTTTCTAAATTTTGAGATGTGAAATAAAATGTTCAATAAAATTTAAGGGTGCAAGGATAAATTTTCTCTCCACTTTGTGTGTTACTCACCAGAGGCTTCGGTAGCCTTCCATCCCGCCGAAGAAGATCCCCATCTGGTCCTCGCCGTCGTCGTTGTTCTCCGCAAGCATCGGATTCGCCTCCTCCTGGCGGAGTTGGCCGCCCCCCTCGCCTTTGATACATATCCCCAGCAGATCCATGGTCACCCCATCGCCTATCGCTTCCTCCCTGCTCGACCTCACCATCGCCGGCGGCGCCAGATCCGGATGCATAGGCATTGATTCAGCTCGGCTCAGGATCTGCCATCTGTTTCCTTCAACCATCCCTCCATTGCTTGGGCCGATATGGTTTGACATGACGTACGGATCCATGAGCGGTTGGCTCCGATTGCCCGGAGGAGGAATTTCCTGCGCCATCGCCGAAATGGAGAAGTAATCCACGAGGCCGGAGGGCGACTTCCCTTTCCGCATCGAGTAATTCTCCGCGTTGTTAAGGAAGAAGGAAGGCGCCAGTGAGTTATTTGAGGAAATGTTGCCGCTTTCCTGGCGGTAGATCGAGAAGGCACTTCTTCTCGGGTAGCCCAATTGTTGCAGCGGATAGTTGAGAGGATTTGGCTTTACTTGCTCTGGTTTTTTATTCGTCATTAAAGTGAGGAAGCTCGACGCGGTGGCTTGTGGCGAACTGGGCTCTTGCTGCGGAACCTGGAAGAAATTTGCTGGCGTCTTCATTACCGGGCCAGAGAAATATGTGGAAGAAGGAGTGCTCAGTGTCGCGCCCATAAACGCTGCATTCGGAGAAAGTGCTATCGCCGTTGAGGATTCTGGGAGTGCTGGAGCTTTGTATGGCTCTGTGTAGTAGCTCCCCTTCCCTGCCCCCAGTAAGGATGCCGAGAGTGAAAGATTTTGGCCGTACATCGACGATGGGATTCCCAATAAGTTATTACTGAGTGTGGAATTTGCCTGCAGAGATGTCTTATCCCCTGTTTCATTGTCACACATGTTTAGATTTTTCATCCCAAATCCCGGCGATTCCTCTATTGGAGCCATGAAGGAAGACGATGACCCTTCAAAGAAATCAGCTGCGGAAGACTTCCCATTCAAGATCCTCTCTCCCATCAATCCATCAAGCGACGAAGCCGGCGGCAGTAGCATTGAGTGACTGGTCCCAGATGGCAGCGACGTCACTGAACCACTAACCACGCGGCTGCCACAGAACTCGTCCAAGATTTCATATCGAGCTGTCAGCTGATCAGTTAGGCACATAGGAATTTTCGTTATGAAGTTAGGGTCATCGGGCAGTGAGGTCGTGATGCGGTTGATGTGTTCATGGGTTGCCGGATCATCCCGGTTGTAATTGGCCATGACCGGGAGACTTTCACTCGGTTGCTGCTCCACCATATTTGTCCCACTCTGTGGAACTTCTGCGTAAGTCGCTGCTGCGTGCTCATTCATGTCAGGCAGCATAAACCTGTTGTCAAAGGCAACACCTTTGGCAGTGGAGGAGCTCGACTCTCCGATGGTGGCTGAGGCCGGTAGCTTCATACCCTCCTTCGAGAGTCTGCCACAGAACGCTCGGTGAACCTGGTAGCTGTTCTCGGAAGCAAATGCCCGGCCACAGTCGCACTGGTGGCGGGGAAGGGAGTGGGTCTTGATGTGGGCCTTGAGATCGGCTTCGACGGCGTAGTGCTTGGTGCAGTGGGGGCAATTCAGGTTCTTGGGACCGTGCTTGCGGTTGAAGTGTTTCTTAATGCCGGTGATGTCGCTGAGAGCACGGGAGCGATCGTGGTAGACACAGGTGGGGATGGGGCAGATGTAGGCCTTGCGGCGTGCTGGCATGCCGTTGGACTTCCTGAGTTCCCAGTTCACGTTGTGGGTTCGCATGTGGAGCAGCAGATTCTGATCACGCTGGAAGCCCTTACCACACACCTGGCAGACAAACTGGCCGATGGCCAGTAGATCATCAGGCTGCAGGGCCACCACCTCTGCAAGAGGATCTGGTAATGCAATCTAATTTTTAGTTTGGTTGTCCATTTTAACCGTGAGCAGTATTTTAAGATCACATAAGCACTGAATAAGAACACATACAATGGAGCATTCCTTTTCTAAGTTTTATTTACATAACATAATTTATGTTCCTATGTAGTTTGTGTTTTTTAATGCATCTAGTTTGAACTTGGAAAGAAAAAAAATTAAGTAGATCGTGATACCATTATTTAGGAGCAATTAGGTGAGGCTTCAATAGATATAAAAATGATAAACAAATTCAGATAATTGAAACTCATAATTTGTTTTTGTATAGATAACCATGGGCTGCTGTTAGGGTACATAATTGGCATTAAGGTATATATAAAACTCTGGTACCAGTTAATATGCTAAAAAGATGTTGATTTAAGTCTTGAATGTGTTCTTTTTGCATGAATGATTTGACTAAATCTTCTAAATATTTGATTTAACTTAGACAAATCATAATTTTTCATTTGTATTTTCTTTATGGTTAAGCTAATTATGAGTTAGTGAGTCAACATCTTATACGTGAGTTAGCAGAGACATATATGTCAATGGCAGTGGCTATGTTTGATCAATATATGCCATTTTTTGATCAATTGATAATGGCCCAAAATAAGATGACACAATTGGACAAGAAAATATGAAACGTTAGTGTACCTACCTGGATGTCCTGCTGGTCTGGTCTTTCTTTTCTTCTTTTCAGAAAGGTTAAGGTTTGGTTGTTGGCCGCCTTCAGTGGAAACTTTTCTTGGCATCCTCCTTGAATGTAGATAAGTCTACAATCTAAATGATCCGATGTTCTTATGTGAGCTGATGTGTGAAACATTAGCATTAAAATGAGAAACAATAAACATGAAGCTTAAAAAAGTTAAAAGCCAAAACATGGAATAGAACAATCCAATGCAAAAATTTCTCCTCCAAAGAAAATGAAGAGTAGAGTTAGTTTTGGATCCAAGAATGAGACCTATAATTGAGTATGTCTTTGTTCCAAAGATGGTTTTTTCTTTATATGCAGAACATAAAAACCGATGCTTTAATTTAAAATAGTGATTTCTTTGTCGATTTTTGGACCATTTATATAATATTTATATATATTAAACACATATGCCTCATTTATTGTTTGTAGATATCATATCAGGCTGTTTCTTTGATTCATGCAGCACAGTTACGTGCAGTGATATGAAATTGTCTAAGTTTAAGATTTTGGTTCCATTGAATGACACTTCAATTCTAAAAACAAAGTTAATTCTGAACGCTGCATAATTGCTCCAAGAAAACTGAGTTATAGTGAGACAAACAAGATATTACTATTAAATAAATTTATTTCAAATGCTAATCATGACTTGTCATGAAAACATAGAACTAAAGGAAACAAACAAATATTGTCTTAAGAAAAGTAACATATGTAATCATATCTTTGTGTTGGATAAATTATCATTTTTGATTGCTCATGCTTGATGTTCTCTATGATACTATAAGTGCTATCTACCATATCAAATGTATATATTTGATTTAGAAATCCAGTCTAGGAAAGTGGGTTAAAAATGCTTGTAATTTAAGTATGGGATGTATGGCTTGGTCAAATCATCTTCCAGTTTTAGATAGCATACACTTACTAACTTTGGACATGTATATTTTTTCTCATGCAATGCCTCTTTCATCTTATTCATTTAGTTTATATATTTACTTTTATGATATAAATTGTGTTGGAAGAATGTTGTTTTCATAATGGCAAAGAGACCAGAATATTGCTAGTGACAGATCTGAATATTTGCAGTGACAGAGTCTTGAGTCTTGTAAATGGAATTCAATATGACAATGGCATAAATCTTCAATTCTTTAGTAGGAGCTTGGGTAAGAGAATTTTGCTCTCATACTAGTGAAGAATGTGGAGACTAAAAAAGATCTTTTATCTTTGACCTGTGAAGTCTCATTTTAAATCGAACAGTTGTACACGGATGATATTTAGGTAGATGCTTATTTTCATGCAAAATGAACAAGGATTAGATTTGATGGTCACCATTTAAAATTCTTTCCTAATCAAAATTGTCCTTGGTATATCTGATGTATCCATGCTAAAACATAAACATGGCTAAAAGTAAGCTTCAAATACTTGGATTAATAACGCATACAAGGAATCATAAAACAGTTGCAAATCTACCAATAAAGAAATTCCGCATATCTTGTAGACAATTTTTTTTTCCTGATGAACACTGTTAAGCTTGCTAGCTAGATGCTAATCATATGCTTCAAGATGTTTTGTAAATCTAGTTCAACGAGTAGAGTGTTTAATCATTAGACATGCAAGATATGCAGTAAAGGGGAAAAGAAGTATAATGATCCCAATTAACTTCCTTTCTCATAGTTATAAGAAAGAGGGAATAAACTGTGGCAAAGTAATTTCTTCTTTGACAACAACCAACTCATCTCAATCCGATCTGGATATAATTTTGTTAATGTATTCAACTAAAAGAATGAAAGGTAAATGCAAGTTTGAATTTATGGCATTTAGAATACACATGTTTCATGGATCGATCAAATGATAACAGATCTTTTATAAATAGTAAAAACCCCTAATTTCTTTTGAATGTGGTTGTCTTGGAACAAAAAAGCTCGAAAAACTATATGCATATTCAGAAATGGACTTGAAACAAAAGAAGATGACTATGATGTATACTTTCTTGATCTACAAACTTACTTGGTGAACTTGAGGGGGCGATCAAATGGATTTGTTGAGGATGACTCTATTGATTCAAGAAGATCAAGGGGATTGTACCCCTACTCAAGCTTGACAAACACCCTTTATCTATGGTACCAAAGAAAGGATTTCTTGAGCTTTTAAAACGTTCTTTAGAGAGAGGTCAAAAGAAGACAAAATGAGAGCTAACTTTTTTAAACGTGGCTATTCGATACAGTCACGCGGAACGCGAGCATGAACCAAGAAATTGGGTTTATCACATAAGGCAAGTCATTAATTGTAATTTAAAAAAAAATATTGTAATTTAAAAAGGGGGAAGACCTCAATGATATTCATATGTAATCTTGGAAGTTACAATTTACCATTTATGATATATATATATATATATATATATATATATATTTGCAATACCCAAATCTAACCCTTGCTAAAGAAGAATTTTGTGTTTGAGCCTTTTATTCAAAAAAGCCCAATCTAGACCCCTTGATTGCATTGTACCAAAATATCTATTTTTTGGTCATTAAGTTATTTCACCAAACATCTTAATGAAAGGGTTTTGTAGCAAGATCATGCCAAAATTCACCCATTAATTTTGATATCATCTAGGTTGATTTTGGCAAAATGTTGTAAAATTTGCCAATATCATATTTTTGACATTTTGTCATTGTGTTTGAGTATTTGGTAAGCGTTAGCATAATTTTTATACAAAAATGTTGGTTAATGTGTTCTGTGACATACATTGATGACTAAAAAGTGTATTTTGGTAAAATGGATGAGAAGCGCTTGGATTGGATATTTGTTTTTATGGGGGCCAAATTGGATATTTTCATTATTTTTAAATAAAAATATTGTGTTTTATTGAAGTAACAACAGTTTAGATTGAGTCTGATTTCTTGTTCTTCAATTCCGAGAGGAAGTGTGTGCCTCGTATCATAACATTTCACCATCACCAAGCCTTGTTATTCCCACCTATTTTATTTTAGGTTGGCTACATGTATTTTATCCTTTCATTAGATTTTATAAAGTTTTCCATTTGCAGTTTATTTAGATATCTTAAATTACTTTTAATTATGTTGTATGGAATTTTCTTTGGTCTCTTCCTCTATCCCGCAAAACTTTAGCCCTCATAAATTCAACTTATGTTCGTTCAAAATCTACCTATTGGTTTGAAACATGTGAATATTATCTTTCTCTATTTTATTTTATTTATCATTGACATGAAGCTTTACATAATTGCTCTATACGAACAATACTTTTTTTCAATTTATCTTTTATAGCAACATCAATTAATTTTTTGCACGAGTTATTTCTAGCTGCAGAACACACTAAGTATGAGAAGTCATTAACACATCTCATAAAATCTATCTTTTAGCCTAAGGAACATGATAATCACACAAGACTCTAAAAGTTTCTCTTTTTTTGAATCATTCATTTTTTTATTCTATTAATGGTAATGATAATTTCATATAAATCAAACAATTTTCATATATCATAATTGATCAAGATATCTGAACCATGGTTTCGAGTGACGATCGACATTGGTTAGCACAACAAAATATATTGTTTTGATTGGTGTCCAAAATCAATACTTTTTGTATAGGAAAATGTCGTTGTGGCAAGGTCAAAGATGAATATGATTAGTTATACTATTAGATTTTTTGTACCTAATAAACTATGAAAAGATAGATAAATAAAATTATTATAATCTATTACTATTAAAAAATTATATAAAAAATCTCCATAATGCTGCCACACTAAAGAGACTAAATAGAGAAATATTTTTAAATATCATTTTCAAGAAAACACTCTTGTTATGTTTTTAAGATCTACTGAGTTTCTATATATGCCCTTACCGTTCTACATATTTGCAAACATGTCACCACTAATAAGCTCATGTGAGGCATGGGGTGATTTCACATCAGGATTGGTACTTATTTGTAAGTATGGTAGCCTAGCGAGGTGATGGTGGGAATAAAACGATTGAAGGGGTTCCATAAAATTGGTGTGGATATTATTATCATTATGTTAGTAGGTTTTAATGGTGTTTAGTCAAACTCCTCAAGCTCTTTCTATCTACTACTTTATAGGAGGGCATGGTTATATATTTATGTTCATAGGCTCGGCGTAAAGATTGAGGTTCTTATCAATTATGTTCATTCACACAAGTTTTGAGTTTGCACATTGAGGCATCACAGAAGAAAAAATTGGGATGATTATAAAATCTGGTGTGGCTTAAACTATATTATAGTTCAGATGATGCAGTATATATAGATGATCTTTTTGCGCTTATTTGATAAATGTGAAAGATTAAGGATCAGAGATGATCGTATCGTTAAGTATGTAAATGCTATCACAAAATTTTGCATCATTCAGTTTCAGAAACTTTTGCACATAAAATTGCAAAATAATGTCAAGAAAAATATACTTCCAATGTTAGAATTCTTGGGCAAATTTTTTGACATGTTTCTTTGTATAACCTTTCTGCAACTTCCAGATGTATGTGGATGCAATAGGCTTGGATCTTCTATACTTCAATTATTGTGATAGTTTTTTAAAGCATTGCCTTCCCAATTTTATTCTTAATAAACATGTTTGGTTACACTCCATACATGGATATTAACCATGATTAAATTTCTATTTATTCATTCAATTACAACATTCCTTTTTGCAAGGGATTAATGACTTTCATGCTATGCAGTATTATTGCATCTCTTGCATGTGAGTCTGTGACTTTACCAGACAATCTATGTTGCAGCTCGTAATGCTACTTAAATATATATTCAAGTTTTATTTTGCTAGTCAAAGTGCTTCTATCTTTAACTGGTTTGATGCAATTGAGTTGATGGTTTTAGGTCGTAAGACAATGCATATCAGGAAGCATTTAGGGTGTATGTCTTAATGCATACCAGGAAGTATAAGTTTGGCGTTATATAGTTGAGATATCTTTCCTTTTCCTTTTCCTTTTCTTTTTCTTGATTGATAGTTGGAGTGCAGGATTGTTCATTGGCTGGTAGTAAGAGTTAACCTCCTCTTGAATGTTTCTGAAAGAAATTTAATATTTAGATTCCTGCGTCTAGTCACATATCTGACAGAAACATTTAAATATGATCAGCATTAAAACTTAATTCGAACCTTGTTTGTGGTCAAAGTTATTTAACTTCTATTGCTAGTTTGAGATAGATCTTAATAAAATTGAGATGGCCAATAATTGTCTAATCTTATCTTTGTAGCTGCCTTTGCCTTCTGCAGTGATTAACGGATGAATATATGCAAAATAGCATTGCTTATGGTTTTGGTTGGGTTGAAATTCTGGTAAATCTTTATAACTTTGTGATAAAACCATCAATGCAATGATAAAATATTGAAAACCAAATATTTCCTTCCCAACTTGGTGTGATAATCAAGTTCTAGCCCTAATCTATCATAGTCCTTTTATGGGAGCAATCAAACCAACAGAACTCACATTGCCTGTTAAAATCTACTTCTCATCCTTCATTAATCATTACTCAACACCGAGGTGTCATTATTTTGTTCAAACTCAAAAATTGAACTGAACCAAATTGTATTATTTATTCTTCTTCACCTCATGCCCTTGTTGCTGCAAGCAAGCATCCCCAGCTTATGCAATAATTGTTACCAACCTTTTGTGTTCATTGCTTTTATTTATCACATCAGTCTGTTCAGACTGCTTCATTTTACTTCATCTCTCCTATCCCTCAAGCTCAAGTGCCATTACTTATTCCATCGTTGTCTTTTTTTTCGTTGAGTAATTTAAATTGGAGATTTGTCACTCCGTCTCTTTTAATTAATGCTTTCTCTTCTTGATGTCTTTAATTAGATGTGAGAATTTCAGTCTATGAAGACAAAAATTCTTGTTATTTTTATCAAGTGTTTCAGTGGGATTAGTATTTTTATGTTTGTCTCCTCTGCAAACAGAGATGGTAAATTCAATAATAACCTAAATTGGATATTTCTTCTCCAACTGTTGCAACATAGCATGCATACCTGATTATATACCCCTAGTGAATGTTAAACTTAAAATAGATTAACAGTCATAACCAGAATTGGAAGTCACAATTTGGCCTGAGATATATTCCATAGGGCAATTTTCTGCTGTGGCATTCTTTCGTTTGTATTCCGTCAATGGATAGGATAAACAAACTTGTCGTTTTTAGAACAGATGAAAGGATCCTTGTGTCCTTGTTCTTCTTACAATAATTTAAAATAAATTTTGTATTTTCAAGAACTCTGCATTCTACTTTCTGATTTTTTGTTCTTCATCTAACAGTTCCTGGAAGTGCTTTGTTTTCTCTTTTGCTTTGGTTTACTTCTTCCAACTACATTTCAGTTCCCAATATATTCCTTACACTTCATTTTGTTGATTGTTTTATATCGCATTTAATTATTCCGTTTTCCATTTTACCTAGCTTACTCATTCCACAATAATCATTGCTACCAGTATCTTTCTGGCCAACCTTTCATTGGGGATAGTTTTAGTCTCACAGTTTCACTACTCACTGCCGGTGATATAACACTGGTTCTACAACTAAGCTAGTGAAGCTCATAAGTAAATTGATGTTTGATTCACCGATGAATCTTTGCTGTAACAATTTGAAGAAGCCAGTAATGCTTGTAAATGACCAAATCCTGCACTAGGTTTGTTACCCAAGAGGCCAAGATGGTGTAAGAGAAGACCCACAGCTTTGAAAACAAAGGGCAAAGAATCCATGGTCGGAGGATGGAAAAGGAAACTGTCATGAAGATGCTTGCCATATCTTTTACTATGATTTCTTTTGTAGGTGGTAATCTGTAGCAGACTGCATTGAATTTTATTACAAAAGCCACAAGTCTGATAACTTCAAAGAAGTGAAGAAATAGTTGAATCTCA
>JBAMIE010181631.1:1781-13151 GCA_037177295.1 Kaempferia parviflora | reverse complement strand
AAAGAAATGAAAATCCTACTCTAGATCTTGTTGATTTTTACTTAAAAATTCAAATAATTTTTTTAAAATTTTGATAAAAATATATATATGTGTGTTTATGTCTAAAAAGAGTCGGAAGACTTTATATATTATGACCTTCTAGCCTTAGAAATATTAAGGGAACCTAAACGTATACACGGGTCGAGCTGAAACTAGGTGGTTTCGACTTTCGAGGGGTCCGAACCAGAAATCCATAAATCGGACGCGACGCACACGGGTTATCGCGAGCAGGGGTTGCAAATTCCCGGCATGAAAGCCTTGCACTCACAGGTGGCCCGGCTTAGTTTTGTCAAATCTTACTTTGATGTTTTTTTTTCGTTACTGCCTGTCCTCCTGAGGTTGAGAGGCAACCTCAGGCGGGCCCAGGCTCCCGAGGTGACCTTGGGTCTAGGCGCCTGAGCTTACGTCACCTCAAATATGAGCGCCCGAGGTGGATTCTACAGCCGCGACGACGCTCCAACACGGAGCAGCCGCGACGTGTGAAGCGACGCAGCCCCTACCTTTTCAGATCCATAAAAGGTCCATGGGTGTAAGTTTTTATATTGCATCTTTTTCTTCTTCGTCATCATTTTTTTCGGCAAGCTCTCATTTTTCTATTTTATGTCCTGAGATTTACTATAATTGGCGATATGAGGTTGAGTATGTGCGGCAGTGTTCGTCTTGGAGTGCACCTACTAATACCGCAAGTGGTTGTCGGATATTGGGGGAATTTTTCTAACGAGCCTTTACACCGTAGGGCGGTAATAAATTCTTTAAAGATAGCCGGCACGTCGATACTTCAATCAGATATAACTTTCTAAACTCTGACTTTTTAATTATATGTTTGTCATCTTACTGTCTGCTTTGGTGCAATAACATATTGTATACATATTTCTTACAGATCTTTTATTCTTTTGAATGATCATTACACATCACTGAAGTTCAATTACAAGGGCTAAAGTAAAAAAAACATAATTAAGAAAGCACTTAATTACAATAGAAGCGAATTTGAAAAAAAAAAAAACTAAGCCATACAATCTAGTCAAATTAACTATCTATGTAGCTAGTCTAAATAGATTTTTTTTAATGGACTTCTTTTATTTTTCATTAGATTAGAATGTATTAAGGTATTCCTTATTGATGTTTAAAGATTTATCAATTTTAAAAAATATATATTATTTTTAAAAAATTATTATGGGTTTATGGGATTTTTTTGTTATTGTTTGATTCACATGAGTTTCTGATAGTTGTTGGCTAGTTTTAAATACTAATGAAATCATAAAGGGATACTATTGACGGGCAGAGTCGCAGTCGTACCGTGCATGTGACAGCAGCTCTTACTAACTTTTGGTCTGCATCCTGATTCCGACATCAGACTCATAATGGAGGCGTGGATTAATAAATAATCACTATCCATCAATCCAAAAATAAGGATAAAAATCAAAGAGACTGTCCTAATTATTACAGTCATTAAAAAAATATTTTCATAATTTTTTTTTAAAAAATATTTCATCATATTTATAATATCAAAATATCTAACAACTATTAAATAACTATTATAATATATATAAAAAATTAATTTAGCTCGATAAAAAAAATTATGTTAAAAATTATTTATCAACTTGATTAAATTTATTTAATTTAATTCAAATTATTTCAACATGATTAAAATTATCATAATATTACTATGAACAATATCGCTGTCAATTAATGATGATAAGATGTAATTAATGATTTTAATATTTTAATAATATTATGATGATCATTTTAAATGATTTTAATTTTTGATTGGTTTTAAATAATTTTATTTGTTTGATAAAAAATTATATAAAATATGTAAATTTTTAGTAGATTTTATTTTGAGCTTATTCATTATTTAAAAATATATATAATTTAGACATGCACATGGGTTGAGTCTTTATCGGATTCGACTCGGGACCGTGCCGAGTCATAACCGGATAAGTCGATTAAGATTAACCCGTCGTATGTTTAAATACATGAAAAAGAAATTTATTGATGCTGAGACTTAGTTGTCCTAATCAACTAGATTAATATTTTTATATGTTAATTAATTATTTAATAATTTTTTTATTATATTATTATTTTTAATAATTGAAAGGAGAAGAAAAAGATTTATTTATTTATTAGTTAATTTATAATTGTTTTACGGGCAAATGATTTTATTAATTAATTATTTGGTAAGTAATTAATATATTTATAGTAATTATATAATTTTTTTAAAATTTTTTTAATATAATAATTTTAAACTGCAATAAATTAAATCGTGAACCGTGAATCATAAATGGTCCTGAAACCGTTGAATCGATGATTACGACTTGTCGATTCCAAATCGTCGAACGATGGTTGGGTCTACTTTAATCGACCAAGATGACGTCAATGCTTTCGTCGTCCTCAACATGCGTCACCAACCAGATTTAAGAATTGAGTGAGTAAGCACAATAAATGACTATCCACCACCGCCCTCTTTTTCTTCCACCACTTTCTTCATTGTCTGCTTCTTCTTCAATGTCAGTTTGGTAGGTATTAAGAGATGAGAGATTGTTAGATGAGATTGAAATTTGATGTATTTTATATTTTAATTATTTGTACTAATAGTTAATTGTTATCCGTGATTTACCTCTTTCGAATTGATTTAGAGACGAATTGATAAAGACGCTATGGACGAGTGAATTACTTTTTACCACATACTTCTTCTTCAATGTCCCTTCAAGATGATATGATGATTAAGACATAGAAAATTGTCATATAAAATTTTAAGGTTGAAATTTAAAGTATATATCTTCTTTATATTTTAACCATTTATATTAATAATTAATAGTCAGCAATAATTTACTTCCTTCAGTATTGATTTATAAACATCGATAGAGACGCTAAAGGTAAATAAATTACCTTTTACCTCATTCTTCAACATCATTTACATAACAAGTACAGTCTCTCGGGGCGGTGTGATGATTAAGACATAAAAACTTGTCATATGAAGTTTAGAGGTCAAATCTCGGTACACCCGAGTATATACCTCCCCAACGTCTTGATCATTTACACTTATGACTAGTAGCTATTCGTGGTCTACCTCCTTCGTATTGATTATGAGACGAATCAACAAAAGCACTGGGACAAACGATTCATCTTTTACCACATTTATATTTATATAATAAGTGCATCAGCTCAGCTCAGCTCAACAACTCTTCTCCAGTAGTCTCTCATAGAAGAAACAGTCTCTGTCCTTCCATCACTGAGACATGCAAGTGGAGCCACTCTCCATCCTCGGGAGTAGCCTCGACCATGCTCCGCCGCCATTCCCGCTTCCCGAGGAGCTCGAGTCTCCGGGATCCGCCCAAGATCCCGCCTTCCTGAAGGGGATGGAGGTCTCCGATGACGGAGGATGTCGCTCTCCCAACCCGCCAGAATCGGCGGCGGCGGCTACCAAGCTCCAGAAGGTATACAGGAGCTACCGCACCCGCCGCAGGCTAGCGGACTCCGCTGTCGTCGCTGAAGAGCTATGGTAACTAGCTAGATTAAAGAAAGACTTTTTTTTTTTCTCTTCGGATTAACATGGCGGATCTGTCGGTGAATTTGGAAGGTGGCAGGCGATAGAATTTGTTCAGCTCAACCGTAGTACGGTGTCGTTCTTCGATCACGTGAAACAGGAATCGGTGATCTCGCGATGGAATCGCATCAAATTGAATGCTTCCAAGGCTCGTTTACATATCCCTTGGCCCTTTCTTCCTTTTTTTTTCCCGTTCTAGATTTTGGTAGCAACTGAAATAAGTTTTTGCTTGCAAATATAAACATGAATTATGTTTTCAGGTTGGTCAGGGCTTATCCAAGGACGCCAAAGCCCTCAAACTCGCTTTCCAACACTGGATTGAAGCCGTACGTATACAAAATGTTCATTTACCTTCTCTCTTTTAGTGTTCATACACTATTAGCCTTTTTGCTTCGCATATAGACTGGAAAGTCATCCTTTCCCATTTGTTCTTGTCTCTAATTATTGAACCTAAAACCAAGGAACCTTTTATATTCGCTTAGGGATATGTCTAACTTTTTTTTATTTTATTTTTATTGACCAGTGACATTCTGTTGAGAGTTTTTCCCAGTGTCCACCCCTTCCGAGTCATTTGAGCTTAAACAAATGGACTTTCTTCTTGAGTGTTCACTCATTGTTTAATTTCTTTAGATTGATCCAAGACATCGATATGGCCATAATCTGCGTATTTATTATGAAGAATGGCGCAAAAGTGAAGCAGGGCAACCTTTCTTCTACTGGTAAGTGATGATAGACTCCTTCCTATCCCAGCAGAACAAAGTCTCAAGAACTAAACCTGTTTTGGTTCTAGTTTGGTTTGTTTTTTAGAACTGAAAACTTTGGGTTTTTTTTTTTTTTTCCCCCATTTTCCTGACTAAATCAATTAACCAAATCGTGCCCCCTATTTCATTACCTAGTTTTCTCACATGATCTCTGATCAAAGACCATTAATTGCTGTAAATTACTGTATGCTAACACATTATATTGTTGAAGAGTGATAAGTCCTTCAACGTTCTATTCTTTCCCTTCATTGATTCTTAAGCTAGATTAAGTAATTTATTCAAGTGAGACAGATTATTGTAATGGCCTACCTCACATAGTGTGTAATACTTTTATGCAGGTTGGATATTGGTGATGGCAGAGATTTGGATCTTGATCAGTGTCCCAGGTCATTCCTTAGGAAGCAATGTGTCATATATCTTGGTCCTGTAAGAATCTCTCCCTTTAATCCCTTAGGAGAATTTTTCTGAACATTTTCTACCCAAAAATAAGGTAAGGCTGCGTATAATAGACCCCGGGACCTTGCATTAGCGGGAGCTTCGTGCACCCGACTGCTAGAAGATAGATGCAATATCACGATATCTCAATAATCCCAAATAACACAAAGCACTCATGTCCTATCTTATTTGGGTGATGCATTAGGCCGAAGCTTCTTATATAAATTTAAAATGTAAACAAATATTTCTCATTTAGGAGGATAATATGTGAAACATTCTCAAATAGTAAGGTGTATTTCTACCTTTCATATATGTACAGTGAGAGTTTATTGGGTGCTAGTAATTTCTCCCAATGTAAGGCAATTTTGTCTCATTGTAATACCTGATGGAAGATGAATAGATAGTTATCTTTTAATAGCTGATGAAAGATGGTTAAATAGCTTTTTTTCAGACTAATGTTGCTTGATGTTTATGGAGCACAATTAAACATCAGCACAATTAAACATCACCCTGGGCTTAGTTTATCTGAAATGCAGCTCCAAACTGCAAGCTTAACCCCTTATATCTAACATTCTTCAGCAAGAACGGGAACACTATGAATATGTTCCACTAGATGGCAAACTGGTGCACAGACAAACTGGAGTTCTTTTAGACACAACTTCCGCCGCCAAAGGAGGAAAATGGATTTTTGTCATGAGCACATCCAGGAAATTATATGCTGGTCAGGTAACTCATCTAAACTTGCTGGTTTTGATGTCATTCAAGCCAGATTTGCAGTATTAAAGTTGGTCATAATATCTTTCTGATGCTTTCTCTCAAGTCAATTACTGATAACTTTTAATTACAGAAAAAGAAAGGAATATTTCACCATTCCAGCTTCCTTGCTGGGGGAGCTACTGTAGCAGCTGGAAGATTCACTGCTGAAAACGGGATGCTCAAGGTAGAATATGCAGTTTCTTGCAAACAAGGTAGAATATTTGTTTAAATGCTACGGTTGTTTGGTTTGCAGCGTATTTGGGCTTATAGTGGGCATTACCGACCGACCGAGGCAAATTTCAACAACTTTTTAAGCTTCCTCAAAGAAAATCATGTTAATCTGGATGGAACTGAGGTAAGGCTACTTGTGATGCCTTCTTATGTAGCATTGTAGTGCTGGCTTGCTCCGCAAATGTGTATATGGAGTTTACAGATCTGTTCTCAATAGAATCTTGTCAATCTTTTAATCCCCAGATAATGGCATCAACCAACGAAGATTATTACGAGGATGCAAAGAATTCTCGGCTCGAAGAGGTGATTGAATCAATGAAAGTTTCTAAAACTCCTCAACTAGCTCTGCCTTTAGAAGTAACAGGGATGGCAGCTTCAGAACCAACTGCAGAATCTGAATCAGCTGTCCGCCTTCAAGTCGAGTACCGAAGAACTTTATCTGGTGGCCTTCAGAGTCCAATAGCTGATGTGCCTAAGAAAGCCATTCTAGAGAGGATAAATTCGAAAAGGAAAGCAAGTTCTTATCAGTTGGGTCATCAGCTTTCTTCTAAATGGTGCAGTGGAGCTGGTCCTAGAATTGGATGTGTTGCAGATTATCCAGTTGAGGTCAGATTACAAGCATTAGAGTTTGTAAATCTCTCACCAAAGATAGCCACGCCACCGAAAGGCCAATCGAGCAAGAGCTTAGCAACCCCGTGATATTACATCGCATATCGGCTATATTTTTGAATCAGGTTCTGTCATATCTATGTTTGAAGTACCCTGTTTCAGTATTAGCACTCTTCTTATCTGTATGTTTTGCAACTGTGGTTGTATTTTATGTCAGTAACAAGTTTAGTTTCTAATTATGAAGAGAATCTATAGTTCTGATACTCTAGATACTGATTATGATAGTTGAGAATGTCCAATTTACTGAACAAATTAGACTAAAAATTCAATGTAATCTACTTTTTTGTCTACTTCAACAGGAGAGGAAACCTATCATAAACCTATAGAGATTGCATACTTCAAACATAAGAGAACTATAGAGAACTCTTGAGTACTCTTATGCATAGAATATGAAAATAAAATTTATATAAAAAAAGTGGCACCTACCTTAACTTTGGAGAATCGTTTCAAGGTTCACATTCTCAGAGATAAACAAACCCTTAGTCATTTAAACATTCAATGATAGTAAAAGGTGAAATTTATTATCCTAGCGGTCCTATACGGTCAGCCCCATAACTATATGTAAAGAGATAAATAAGTAAGTTATAGTTAACCAATACAAGGGGAATTTTTTTCCTCGACTTTATCTAGATTTGATTCCTTGGGGGCAAAGAATTGAACCCGACGTGATGAACTCTAGCCCTCACGACTTATTTAAACATTCAAGGACAATAATAAACTAGCCACTTATTATCTCTATATCGGACATTTTCTAAATTCATTTTGGCCCATCTTATTTATTTATTTATTTATTATTTTTTGCAAAAAATTAAAATGATGTTCTATTCTCTTATTCCAACATTGTATTAAGTATATATAATGTATCTTCTATAATGTGTTAATCAATATTTTTTTATTAATTTTGTCAAGGTTATCCAAACTTGATCGAAATTATTTTAATTTGATCAAAATTAGATCAAGCATCTATTGTTTCTACAATAATAAAAAATATTATTATTTTTAAAATGAGAAATATGTTAGATATTATTTTATTTTATTTTATTTTTAAATATCCTTATAATGAAAACGATAATGAGAGGTGATCTATCAATTTTTACCTTCTCTTTAACTTCAACCCACAACACTACAAAAAAAAAGGTCAGTTCTGCGACGAATTTTGGGACGAATCTGTGAAAAAATTTCGTTGCAAAAATATTTGGGACGAAATCCGCGACGAAAAATTTTTCGTCCCAAAAGTTTCGTTACAAAAAATGGCGACGAAAATAATTTATTTCGTTGCAAATATGGCGACGAATTATATTTTCGTTGCTAAATTCGTCCCAAATTTGCAACAAAACAATATTCGTTGCTAAGGTAACTTTGGCAACGAAAACAAATTTCGTTGCAAATTTGGCAACGAAAACTATGTTCGTCCCAAAATTTGCGATGAAAAAAAATTCGTCCCCATCTAAATTTAGCAACGAATAAAAATTTCGTTGCTAAATCTGCAACGAAATTTCATTTCGTCGCTAATCTCATATTTGCAACGAAATAATTTTGTCCCAGATTTAGAGACGAATATATATTCGTTCCAGATTCTGGGACGAACTCTGCGACTAATAATAATTTCGTTGGTAAATCTGCAACGAATTTGTATTTGTTGCTAATTTCCGAAATTTGTGTTCTGCAATAAATAATATTTGTCCCAGAATTCGTCCCAGAATCAGGGACGAAAAATAGAATTCGTCCCTGAATCTGGAATGAAAACTGATTTTCGTCCCTGAATCTGGGACGAAAAATAGAATTCGTCCCTGAATCTGGGACGAAAAATGATTTTCGTCCCTGAATCTGGGACGAAAATCGATTTTCGTCCCTGAATCCGGGACGAAAATCGATTTTCATCCCAGAAGCCGGGACGAAAGAATTTTACAATAGCAACAAATATTTTTGTCGCTAAATTCGTCCCTAAACCCCATAATTTCTACAACAATCTACCTAATTAATACAATTCAACCACAACATATATTATACATACACATTCCAATCACACATTCCAATCACGTTCACATACATTTAACAACCAAAATCAATCCAACATTCACATCATAATCACATCCTATTTAACATTAGAAATCAAAGATACAAGTTGAAAGTACTAATATCCAAACAAACTCATAAATTTACAAACAACTTACATACCTCCAAATACTAAACTAAAAGTTCTGATATCCAAAGATACAAATCATGAAATATTCAAACACTCCAAGAAAATAAGAAGAAACAACACAAACATCAACAAGTCATCTTGTGCTACCAATACTTTCATCTCCATCCAATCTTCTTTTCCTACATCAAAACAAACAAATAAAACACAACAATATTGATGAAGAAATTTATAACTATAGATTATGCTACCAATTTCATATATGTGCAACAAAATGATCATATATGTGCAACAAAATGATGAAGAATTCTTATTTACTTGTATTAGAGACATGAATCGGTAGTCTCCCTATGTGTTGTATATTGGTATAAGATTCACTTACATTGTAGCAACTGTTGTATAGCTCTTGGTTAAATTTCTTACTGGGATTGTGATCTCATAATCTGAATATTTACTGAAAAGGAGTAGAAGACTTGAAATGCAAGTGGAAGTGGAGATGGGGAAACACCTATACACACTGTTCCGGAACCAGGGAGGAAGTAACTGTAATAAATTTGCTAATGAGTTGATACTCTATCTTCCAGATAGTGTTCAAAAGAAAGTTTCAACGGTCAAACACTTCGTTTTACTTGTTGAGTGTCCGGTTTTACCTCTTGACTTACAAAAGGATACCAGTTAACTTTCCTTTACAATTTGATTGGACCAAAAGCTTATTGAATCTTGCTAAACGTGGATGACATACCCAAAATCTAAATATCTGTTGTAGTTGATTGAAATACATGAATGCTATTGCATGTTAGTGAAGTTGCATGTTTTAAATGATCAAAAGTTTACTGAACCGTGTTAAACAATGAAGACTTATCCGAAACATAAATATCTATTGCTGTGGTTTGAATTATATGAATGTTATTGCATGTTAGTAAAGATACATAGTTTAATTCCCTGGACGTGATGAACAGTCTGGAAGAAGGTGAGCTCGGGCTATTGTGTTTACTGCCTGTTGCTTCACATATGAAACCCTCTACTCCATACATGCATACAGGATATGCTACGGAATGGAAGAGTGTTTAAATGTGTTTGTTTCCGGATTGGTCTTTGTTAATTTCCGCTTCGTCCACGGCCAATGATTTTGGGTATCGGCAGATTACTCCTGCTCAGTTTTTTTTTCTGGAGTTTAAGTGTTATGCTATTCTCGTTATATATATATATATATAAAGGGGTCGTTTCATATGCAATAAGTAGTTTATGCGTAGTAAAAACATAATACTTACCTTATCTGCCGACGGAGAATTTGCTTCACCAATCCTGTTAAAAAAAATTAACAATATTAATAAAAAGTAAAAAAATTAAAAGGTTCACAATTTATAAATTAAAATGTAAAAACACTAAGTATGAGACAAGCAATAATCATACATAATTAAAATCAGGAATAATCATCACCACCATCATTGTTGTTTCCGCCGGGATCATCACCCAAACTTGGAGGAAACTCACTAGGAGCAGAGCTCAAATGAAGATGTCGCATTATCCAGGCTTGTTGTCGACGCAAATCGCTAATTTCATTATCCCTTTGAGTCATTTGTTGCTCACTTTGCAACCTTTGTTGATTCATTTGCTCCCTTTCCTGTGCCATTTCTTGATCCCTTTGCAATAATAATCCCTCCAGATGGCTAACATGTTCAGTCAAAGTATTTATTTGATTCGTTAATGTTGGTGTGGAGGAAGATGTACCAGCTATTCTTTGGGTTCTACTCAAGGAACCCATCCCCAATATCCTTCCACCTTTTGGTCCTCCAGAGGCCTCCAACCATAGACTCAGGTTATTTCCAACAGAGGTCTCAGACCCTTCAGTATCTACACTAGCTTGTGAGGATATGTGGATTTTCTCGAGCTCATCATATTTTTCCTGTATTTTTAAGACACATATCATAATAATTAGATATAATAGAAACACATATAATATTAAAAGAGAGAATGTATTTACCTAACTAAATAAATAAAAAGCAAAATCAAAATTTAAGATTCAAATAAAAAATAATCGCAACCTTTACTGCTTTTGCTCGATCCCCACTCCAGGACTGATCTTTTTTTTTAAAGGTGCGGGTGAAAGTTTCTATGAAAGCGGGCTCCTTCCCCATCTCCTTAGTCTAAAAAAATACCGTTAGAAAACATTAAATAATTTGATATAAAAAATAAGTAGAGTTAAAAATTTACCAATCTCCTTCTATGTTCATCTATGTTAATGGAGCCTCCTGCATATATTGCAGATGAGTCACCAGAATTGTAAGCCTGATTCATCTTATTTTGGTGACTCCTTTGTAGACCCTCGTCCGATTGCCAATAAGTATTGATCTTCACCCAATTTTCATCGGTGATAAATTCTGGCTTTTTGGCCCGATTCTTGGCATGATTCAGTACATGCCTGATGTGATCACCACATTTTTTTTAAATATTCTTTTAATCTCATTCTCGTCACTCGGGTTCCAATTATACAACCGCTGAAATGAAAGAAATATAATTGATTATATAATCACTATAAATTTGTAAATAAACTAAATGAGATACACCTTGAACTCATTCCACCATAGTTGCTTTGTGGCTGGTAGAGTGGCTGAATATGTCAGTGAATCACCTCCCCAGTGATTATTCACGATCCTATTAATATCGTGAACAATCCTTACAGGATTTTCAAAACTGCGTTAAAATTACAACCAATGTTAGATAATAAAGATATTTCAAAATCTTAAAATAAATTATAGTACTTACGAATCTCCGATGGGGACTAGCAA
>JBAMIE010181611.1:0-13156 GCA_037177295.1 Kaempferia parviflora | reverse complement strand
CAAGAATTAAGAATCTGAGAATCACTGTGGCATATTATTGAGAATTTTTCTCATTAATAGGTATTCGTACATTATGTTATGCTTATTAGTAATTTTTGGGTCGGCGATATTATAAAACATATCTTTCTTGACTTTTGGCTAAGATCAAGTGTAATATTTGTTCTTATCAATTTAATATATGATATAAAAAAATAAATTAATTTTTTTGAAGAAAAGTCCATTACAGTAACTTGCTACTAGTACAGGGATACTCTTATTAAATCTAATCTATAGGTATGAGATATTAATTATACATATTTATGTATTATATTACCGTGATTAGTACTTTTAATTTTTTTTTCTAGAGTTTTATGATTTTCAAAGTATTTTTCATTTTAAAATTTCAAAGTTTTAATGGTGCATTTAAAAGAATTATTCAACATTTCAGGGGTTTTCGATTAGAACAACGAAGCTAATACCCTAACCCAAAGCTACGCTTTTCCTTCCCTCGCCCACTCTCTCCCAGGCGTCGGCTTCCTCTACGCCGGCCGTCCCTCACTCTCAACTGCACTTGCTCCGGCCTTCGCATGCGCTAGTACTTCTCTCCGGCGTCCGCTCCTCTCCTCCTGCACAGAGGACGCCCCCGCCCCCACCCCCCTCCCTCGATCTATAGACCTGGTGAGTGCTGGTGTTTTTTAGACCATAGGCGATGCAATAGAGCGCAAAGAATCATTTTTTCTGGATAAAATTTTAAAATTTGAAGGCAGGTTGTGGAACGGAACAATTTTGGGCAAACCGTGAGTTCCATACTTGTTGCAGGTCGCCGTTCCTTTCCTTTCGACTCCGCCCGTCGGCGTCTTAGACCTGCATCCCAACTCCTCGATGCCGGAGTCTTCGCCACCGCTCGTTAACGCGAGCACGTCCAACCGAAAGCATAAGAAGTCGAACCCTTCCAAAAGAGAAGCAGCGCCGGAGTCGGATCAGTTCAATTCGCTATCGCTAGCCTGGAACGACTCTCTTTCTTCTGAGGACCCTTTGTTTTTTATCGAGGGAAGCAGCGAAGGAGGTTCCTTTCTCCCTCTCGCTTTCTATTTTGCTCTGGTTTTATTACGTTGGTTGATTTTTCTATGTGCTCCTAGTTATACACTGCGTGGTTCTGTTTCGTGTAGGGTTTATTTCTTTGGAGGAGATCGACGAGTCAGTGTACGGACTTATTGGAGAGATTCCGGCTGTAGAAGACGGAAAGAGTAAGAAGAAACTTAATTATGACTTGAAGTCGAAGAAGAAAAATAGGCAAAGGAATGAGGACGTAGAGATTGTGGAGGATGATTCACATCTTACCAATGTGGAAGATGGAAAGAATAAGAAGAAACTTAACCATGACTTGAAGTCGAAGAAGGAGAAGAGGCAAAGGGATGAGGACGTAGAGATTGTGGAGGATGGTTCACATCTTACCAATGATGATAAAAGTGAGGATCCATCCAAAAGCAAAACGAAGAAAAGGAAGGTAAAAAGGAATAAGAAAGATTCTGAAGAGAGTGAAAATTTAAAGGGTGAGTTTGTTTTGTCATTTCCACCACCTCTCTTTAAAATATGGAAAATATGGATTTGTTGATGTTGTTCCTGGCCCTAGCAGACATAATCCAACAGAATTTTGCTGGTGATGATGACAACGAAAAACTGATTCTTGATGAGGATGAAGTTTATGCTTGGAAAGAGTTAAGGCTTCATACCCTTCTTATCAAATCAATACGCCGACTCGGATTCAAGGAACCCACTCCAATTCAGAAAGCCTGTATTCCAGTTGCTGCTCATCAAGGAAAGGTTGGATCCTTTGGATTAGCTTCTATGATTATATCCCAACTTCAATTACTACAATCAGTATCATTTATGCATTAGCTGTTTTTTTTTTCTTAGTTAGCTTAGTAATCTATGTATTCTTAGTATATAACTTAGTTTTGAATAGATTGATTAATGATTTTTAAGATATGCCATTGTAGTTAAGCCTTTCCAGGGAATTTTCCCTTGGGTCATTTCTAATATTGATTCAAGTATTAGCTTCTGGGAATTCCCCTTCGGCCAATAGTCGTGATATTAATATTTTGGAGACTTTTCATTTTTAGAAACACTTTTTAATGATTTTTTTCCTACTGTTTATGGTTAATCAGGATGTCATCGGTGCAGCAGAGACAGGTTCTGGTAAAACACTTGCCTTTGGGCTCCCTATCTTGCAACGCCTACTTGAAGAAAGAGAAAAAGAGGGTAGATTCCTAGATGAAAGCAATACTTCAACTAAGAAAGTTTTTCACAAAGGTCCTCTTCGAGCACTTATTATCACTCCAACAAGGGAACTTGCTTTGCAGGTGAGAAGATATTTGACCTCTTTTGTATTGGCAATAGTAAGATTGGGAACTACCTTGTTTCTAAAAAGGAAGCTACAAAAATAAGCTGTTGTTCATATATATGGGCGTATGTGTGGTATTTTGGAGTATTTCTTGACTGGGATACATGCTTATGAATCCTCCCTTTTGATATATATATATATATATATATCCGCTAATAAAGCTCTTAAAAACCATGTTTTAATTGCAAAACAAATCTAGGAAAGTTTCACTTTTGTTCTTTTTTCCTTTTGCCATCTATCTTCATGATATCTAAAGTAAAGGGAAAATTCATAAAAATCAACCGTGAACATTATATGAAAACTAGTTGTACTTGTGTAGGCAAGAAATGCTAGTTAAAATTGAATGAGCCCATGAGTTATGTTTATAGAGTTTGCTCTAATTTAACCATTCATAACATCTTAGTTCTATATCATGATATAATTTGTCAATTCCTTAACTCGCATGGCAGTAGATGTTTACCAGTCTTACTAGTATCTTCAACCTTGCCTCGTAGTTTATTGTGATGGTGTGATTTATAGCTTTATCTTGATATGTATATAGTCATTTTATAATTTGTAAACATATTGCCTTATTTCTTATGTACACTTCTCTTCTTCCAGCTTCAGTTCTTGTTTTCTTAACTGTTTGTTTTGACATTTCGTCTTTCTCCCTGGACTCAGTATCTATACTGTTATTTTCTTAATGATGTTATGAACATGTTTAAATCTGAGCTAAAAGCTAGAGGCTAACTTCTTATATACATCTCTTTTGATTTGTTCATTTTCTAAATTATTTTTCTTATCCTTGCATTTTAACCTTACAATAGAGTGAATAGACATCTTATTCTTTTCTGTAAATTCCTTATTGCACATGCCACTTGCTTTACTTCTTCATGGTTTAGAAGTAATAAACTGTTTGATTCCCTGTACCCCTTACTTACCAAGTGAGCTATTTGTTGAACTGCTTGCTTATTGTCTTCCTTCTAACTTTTAGAAGTACTCCAACCTTTTGTCCTTTTTTTACACCTCTAGTAAACAGTGAAGTGCTATGCATCAATAGGCATATATTTTTTTGCAATAGTGTTCATTGCTTTCTCTCGCAAATCACAAGCATATGAATTATGATATTCAAGTGTTGGTTGCCTTGAACATATATGTCGGTCACTTTCTAGGTATCTAACCATTTGAAGGAAGCTGCAAAGTTTCTTGATATTCAAGTGGTTACTATAGTCGGTGGAATGTCAGCAGAAAAACAGGAAAGGCTTCTTAAAAGGCGACCAGAGATTGTTGTTGGAACACCGGGACGGTTGTGGGAGATAATGTCAGCAGGAGAAGAACATCTTGTGGAGGTTAGTTTTGACGTTGTTTATGTGGAATATGACCCTTGGTCAGTTAGTATTTGGATTAATAAGAGCTGTTTTTTAAGTTGTTTGGGAAAACCTGGAGTAGCATTTTCTTCCACTGAGGAATGGGGGCAATACTTTTATTCTGTTATGTAAAATTATTTGTTTGCTGATCTTTTGGATCTGTGGTGGCCACACATATATAAAACACAGACCAACAAAAAAAATCTGCCTAATATTTTCCTTATTTCTAATACTTTTAGATAATCCGCATTTTTGATCCTGTGTCTGTCTTAACAAGTGTTGGTTTCCCCTCAAATCTAAGCACACTAATATTCTTATATTTGTATTACAGCTGCACTCCTTGTCTTTCTTTGTGTTGGATGAAGCTGATAGGATGATAGAGAAAGGCCATTTTCATGAGATGCAGTCTATCATAGATATGTTGCCCATGGTTAATGGTTCGTCTGAACAAAGTGCAAAAGGGACTGCAATGTGCAAAACGGTTCCAAATTTACAGCAAAAGAAGAGACAGACATTTGTGTTCTCTGCAACAATAGCATTATCTGATAATTTCCGTAGAAAACTTAAGAGAGGATTCTCTAGTTCAAAAACATCAAATTCAGATGCGCTAAGTTCTATTGAGACACTCTCACAGCGAGCTGGAATAAGGCCTGATGTTGCAGTTGTTGACCTGACAAATGCTGCTGTTTTGGCTCATAACCTCGAAGAATCCTTCCTTGAGTAACTCAGTCTCCCTTTCATGCTTCTATATTTGATTGGAATTTGCATTGATATTACATCCAGCAATTAGTCCCTCTCTCTTCTTTTCCAATATAATGGTCTTATTGTACTAGGATTACATACTAAAATGGATATTTTGTGTTACTTGGCATACTTTTTCTTTTTTTCACTTTATTCAATACATTTTTATCAATGAATTAGAACTTTCTTCAATGACCTACAATTGTCTAGCTCTAGCAGTTGGATTATTCGCCATGAATAATGGATGGAGGCAGGGTACTTGTTGCTGAGTTAGTATTTTATGCTTGTCTCATCAAATCGTAGGCTACAAAATCGTTGTTTTCAGATAACATTAGAGCATCATATCACATTAATGCAAGGTTTTGCGGGCTTATTTGTGCTGTAGCATTCTGATCTTAATTATAAATATCTGATGATAATATTCTCCTTTCCTGTCTGTTAATTATTACATTTCATCTTTTACTAGATCCCACTTAAATTTTTTTTCCCTTTAATTTTCATTGTTTATAATTTTTTTTAAATTTTTTTTAATCAACCAGTTTGATATGATTGATAGTGAGGTTTTTGGCTTAGTGATCCTGATGCTGGCCATATACTATGCTTGAGTGATTGCAAAGCTTGAATTTCCCATGTGTTATGAATGGTTTTCACTGCCAAGATTTAATTTTATATTAATCCGAATATGTTCTAGAAAAATGTGGTTCTTGCTTTCTTTGTTCCACTGAAACAACCTTTGAATGTGAATGAGAATTACTTACATGATAACGTGTCCTCTTCGTTTGTGAGACTGTTTAAATCTACATTTGTAATCATGAGCATAAAACTAGAAAATAATTGATGAGGGGCATTACTCCTACATTGATAGTGGGTGGAGTGCCTAAGCCCTCGTAGGTTTCAATGAGATGTCTGGCTTTCAAGATCCTCTTGAAAAAAAAATAAATAAAAGACCTTTTTCTGTGAGACTCTTCTAGACTGGATCGTACTTCTACTTGTCCTCTAGTCCTGACCAATATACAAAAGATGCCTTCAGAATATTATGTTTAGATTTTCTTACCGATGTTTTTTTCCTTGCAACTTATCATGAGTAACCTTGGAGGCATTATACAACATTCTCAGTTTTCACATTATGTATTAATATGTATCTTTTGGTATTTGCAGATGCAGAGAAGAAGATAAAGAGGCCTATTTATGTTACATATTAAGTGTTCATGGCCAAGGCCGTACTATTGTTTTCTGTACATCAATTGCAGCTTTACGTCGCATTTCTTCAATTTTGCGCATTCTTTGCATCAACTCTTGGACCCTTCATGCTCAGATGCAACAAAGAGCCCGCTTAAAGGTACTAGAAAATTCACATTAATGGTATGTTTATGCTGATTATCTGATTACACTTTTGCATGTTTGGAATCATGACAGGTACTTGAATTCCTTGGACAAATGTTAAATTGCTACCAGAAATTTAGTTTGAAACATTGTTAGTTACATGAGTTGTTTATTAGCTATATTTTATTTTTGCAAATCAGCAAATCTTATATATGAAGCCTCCTTTACCGATAGTAATCCTCTTCATACAATCTATTGGTATATTTTCATACAATCTATTGGTATCATTTGGAACTAACTGTTAACATTTTGTAACATTTTAATGTGTGTTTGCTCAGTGTTTGTTTTTCTTCTGTTTTGGTATGATTGTTCCATTTGACATGGAGCTGTTACAGGCCATTGACCGTTTCCGTGCAAATGAGAATGGAGTGTTGATTGCAACAGATGTTGCTGCCCGAGGTCTTGACATTCCTGGCATTCGAACTGTTGTTCATTATCAGCTTCCACATTCTGCTGACGTATGTGTTAGGTTGTGCTTTAAATAAATATGCAATGTTATTCATAACTGAGGTTCTTTTTTGCCTTAGGTTTATATTCACAGAAGTGGAAGAACTGCACGTGCTTCTGCTGATGGCTGCTCTATTTCATTGATTTCTTCTAGTGATAAGACGAAGTTTTTTTCGTTATGCAGATCATTAACCAAGGTGATATTTGTAGTTTTAATTTTAATTAAGTATCATGAAGCTTGCTGCTTTGTGTTCTTGTCCTTTTATAGAGTTTTTTTGGGTGCATCATTATCTAGTTAATGCTGATAGTAGCATAATGAAGAATGCTGAGCTCAGTGCCTCAAAGGCACATGCCTCATGTGCCTTTTGACTGAACCAGTACAAGGTGCACCAAACACAATGTATTATGAGCCAGTTAATAGGAGCTGATAACTCATCATAAAATTTCAAATAACAAGTTAATTATGATGCAAATATTATATAAGAACTCCTATTGCTTGTTGCATGTACTATTATGTAGTATGCTTTTATGCTCTTTTCATGTCTACAGCGTGGGCTTATTCTTCAATTTTAATCATTCATGAAATCTTCCATGTGAATTTCCAGGAAAGCCTTCGTCAATTTCCTGTTCATAATGAATACATGCCTGAAATAATGAAGCGCCTTTCTCTTGCCCGTCAAATTGACAAAATTTCGCACAATGTCTCCCAGGTGTGGAAAATTGTTATATTTTCTTATCCATGTACTATTTGACTGGCATTATTGCTTCTTGTTCGTCAAAATGGGCATCACCACTTGCTGACTTGCTTTTGTGATATGCTGTAACTTCTTATGGGTATATTGATTGTGAATAAGACATTTGTGTATTTTTCTTATTTTGAGAAAGACTTGATGAAAAGACATATCTGAATCATGAATTTTAAGAATGCAAGCTTGTTTAATATTCTATTAAAAGTGCATGCTAAAATATACGTTCCAATTTCAATTTCCAATTTCTTTATCTATTTTGAACACTAACATTCAGGCTGATGCGGAGAGAAATGAGCCCAGAGATTTTTGGAGTTTATATATTTACGGTAGGTATAAATTTTTTAGAAATGGTCTTCACAGTAATAGCAAGATTTTCAGAACAAATGTTCTTCCAGAAATTGTCTGAACATTTGTCACAAGTACCAGTAGGTAGACCATCATATATTTCGGTTGGTTTTGTTAGGAACCACCTGTTCCAGAAAATACACAGATATTAACTATACTATCGTACCAAATGCTATATCATTGTTAGTCACTCCTGTGATTCTAATGAAGTGATTATTGGAGGAAATGCTGACCTGTGATGTTGTTTCTGCCTTCGGTAAGCTGCTTTGGTCCACCATTGCTTCTCATCCAGTGCTTGACATAGGAAAATGCTCAGATTTCTCAATGCCGATCAACAGTAACAGGCAGCCTTCGTATAAAGCTAGATCCATTGTGAGTCCAAAACCATTAGACTTGCTATAACAAACTCATTCACTAATCTCAACTTGCTATCCTGTGAACTCATCTTCCTCAAGATGATGATCCATTGTGATCAATAATAGTGTTTTCCTCTTGTTTTTCCCCTTTTCTTCTTCTTGCACCGAGTTGACTTTAACTGTCCTTGTTTCAGATGTATCCATACTAGATCTGTATCCATTTAGATTTACTCACAATTGCCCTTGCTCATATCTGTAAGGTGCTCCATCATGTGTTACATCACAAGTTCTTGAACATCGATTCCCTCTGAGCAACTCCTCTAGTTGCTCAGCTTCACATTGCTTCTCAGCCTGTCATTTATGAAGTAGTTCCTTAAAAATCATCAAGCTTCTTGCGGGCATTTCATCCATTGGATAACATCAGGGTTAGCGGCTGGCAAGGGGTTTTTCACTTGTGCAATACACTGCAGTATATACATTGCAGTATATCATATTGCAGTTAGTACACTACCAAAGTGATGATTCTCTCGTTCTGTACCATCTTTCCAACCAGTGTTAATGATATTAAATTTTGATGCTATTGAAATATGGAGATATTAATTGAGAAAGGTTCAATTCTTAATTGTCTTTGTAAGATATTTAGTAAGAGTTTACATTACTCAGAACAAGTTTATTTTCTTGTTTATTTACATTTTTAATGGTAATTAGTGTAGATTGTTCCTTTTCTCTGTGTAGGTAGATTCTTTGAAGTTCATACAATTTCACCAATTTAATTGACTGATATCTAGTTTGCTGATTCTATTTTCTTGGCTGGCAGAGTTTGTTGCCTTCATTTTCTTCACGCTACGCTACACATTTCATGGAATATAATAAATGATATTCTTTGATGATAACAAAACATGTTGGTTGTTCTGATTTAAATTCTTTAAGCTACAAATTGGTCTTAAGCCATATAATGGATGGTATTGTCACGAGGATAGAATCAAGCACTTTGGCACATCAAGCACAATAATGTTTCCATACCAAGTTGAATACACCTCTGAATGGTGTATTATATTTAAACTTGAAATTTCTTTTAATGTGGTTTAGGTTGAGAACAATTATAGGGGTATTTATATTATTGCACCAATGAGTCCATCTCGGTTCTACTATGTTGCTGTGACAAATTGTACACCTTCGTCATGGCATTTGTATGCTCACATATTGTACAATTGATGGAGCAAAACCAAATATCAATGATGTATTTTAGTAGTTTTCTTCACTTTTTTTGCTTATATGCATATCCAGGAAAATGTGAAGAAGAAATGGCTTATGAGAAATGCTGAATCTTTGGACTTGGTAGTAGAAGAGAGCGGGAGTGAAGAAGATACAGTAAAAGGATATAAACAGAAGAAAATGAACTCGGTTCAACTGAAGAAGCTACAGCAGGTTCATTCTCATTTTGATTTATGGATATGTACCACTAAAATTTTTTATGCTTTAATTTGATTAGATATTTGGACTAGTCTAGTAATGTCATATTTTGATCTTGGTGTTTGTGCGTGAAGGAACTGAATGATCACCTGAAACGGCCTCTCCAACCTAAAACATTCTCTCGTCGCTATTTAGCTGGTGTAAGTTTACAGTTTATTTATTCATCATTTTATATATATATATTTTGGTAACATTCATTGCAAGGTGGTTTTCAATCTTTTCTTTATTGAAATACCTATCAATCTCAATATACTTAGTGTGATCATGTTGTACTGGATATGTGCAATGCTGATGGCAGATTTGTTATCACAACAAGGCTTCAGACTGCCACTCCTATTGAGTCATCTAGAATGATTTCAAGCCACAAGAACTCTCATATTCCAAGTTCCATAGTTCTTGCCTTCTTATTTCTCCATATCAGTAAATAACCAACTCAAAAACACAATAGAAATTGTGGGTGATAAAGAAGCCAGTAAAATATTTAACTGTTAATCGGCATGATTATAAGAAACACAGTCTGGCACGGTGGAAGGTGCTTGCCTTGTATTGAGTTTGACAAGTTTCAAATCTTCTCTACTGCAAGCATATTTTTTTTCTATGATTTTTTTTAAATTGCATTTCCCATTAAGTGCTTATATATTTATAAAACAGGTTTAATTATTAATATATTATATATATAATTAAAATATTTTATGCCTACAAAAGTTATATTTGTGACATCATTTTTCGAGTTGACAGTTCCACTAATAGATTTATCTATATTACTTAATATATTTATTGAAGCCCGCCATTGCCGGTCCGTACCCCGGATGAGAAAGGGTGAGGGTAGTGTTGAATTCAAGCAAATGTCAATGAATGGACTTAATATATTTATTGAACATATAACATGTGTTATATGCAAAAAGTATAAAATATATTTCTAATGTCATTTTCCTGGCTAACTCGTTTAGCCGGTTCAATGAGACCAAGCTAATGACCTGGTAGGATTACCAGTTTTGTCCAGTCTGGTTTTCCAAACTGCAAAATGCAGACCAAGCAACATCATTTACCTACCGTTGCAGATTACTGCATTTTTTACCATCTTTCAAATGATCATATTCATCAGATTGT
This sequence comes from Kaempferia parviflora, assembly GCA_037177295.1. Taxonomy (NCBI): domain Eukaryota; kingdom Viridiplantae; phylum Streptophyta; class Magnoliopsida; order Zingiberales; family Zingiberaceae; genus Kaempferia; species Kaempferia parviflora. Next base: position 2,823 of record JBAMIE010181611.1, on the reverse strand, counting down.
AAGTTACATCATATGTATATGTTACAGTCAAATGGAACAGACTTTCATTCTTGATATTGTTAGATTAATTGCGTGTTCATCTTGGACAATGTTTCCCTTAGATAGCCCAGTTGAAGGTATCTCTTTTCCTTTCGTCACTTATATAAGAGTGTTCACGTATGACTTGCATGATCTGCAAGTTGCTTATCTCCATGGAGAACCACCATCAGTTCACTGTAGGGAGAATTCCACTCACCATTTCCCCCAATACTGACTCAAAATCCCACATAGAAATTGGTTTTGTTCCCAATTTCGTAATCCATACACATAGTGAGTTGGATTATATTGAAGTTAAAAAATTGATGAGGTCTCTCCAAAATATCTTGGGTGAACGACCCTAACAATCTCTCTTGTACTCTACATTCTCTACAGAAGGAAAGGCAAATCTTTTGGTGCACCCACGATGAGATTTGAGTTGAAATTATCATGGAAGACATCACTATTGAGTTTGTTTTCATATTAATTCTCATTTAATGAAGAAAACAAATGTTAATATCATTTTGATTTTAAAGACTGGCAGCGAAATGAAGTTTTGCACGTTGATTGAAGCACTTCATGAAATAAATCAGTTGTGCGTGCCTAAAACTTTTATGATGAAGTCAGTATTGGGTAGAAGTTTAACCAGCTAGAGATTGATTTAGCCCCTATATAAGAACCGCCACATTAGTGCCGGCCCCACGGATATGGAGGGAGGTAAATTTGATTTAACCCCTATATCCTTCTATGGCCAGAAGCAGAAGCAATGTGACCCTTCACTGTAAAAGAAAACGATTAATATGCATAGGTTCGATATATGTTGGCACTTTTACACTAACCACTCAGTCTCCACCTTGAGTCTCTAGGATCTTTACTCTCTTATTTGACAAGTATTATTTTGTTATTTTATCAGGCTGGTGTTTCTCCTCTCCTCCAGCAACAACTAGAAGAGTTACATCAGTGGAATACTACCGAAGCAAAAAATTCTAATAGGAAACCTGGCTTTTTGGTCATTGGTCAGGATTTGGTCGAACCACTCCAGGCCCTCCGCAGCTCCGGTCATGAGGTAGCTGATTCGCTGTAAAATTGTTCCTTTGTTAGATACATATCTTGACAGTCTTGCAATGCTTTTTTTTCGGTCATAATGAAACTTGATCATCCATGTTGACTGGACGATGATGTGAAACACTATTCGTACTACATTTATTTTCTTAAGAAAATGATTTAGAAATATTGGTGGGATTGCAATGCATTGGATGCTGGAAAGTTTAACTTAAACCTGGGCATTAAGTACTTGTCTAAACCCAACCCAAGCTCAAACATATACTAAGCAGACCATTAAGCAAACATACCTCGGAAAAAAGAAGCATCTTCTGCTTCTTATCGTGGTTTGGTTTCCGCGACCTAACACTTGTTGACTTGATGAACAATACACACCGGGTTGCCGCTTTATTTATAGCTTGTATATTTGATTCAAACTATTTTACTTAGATTTGTTTAACTTGTTATATGCCAGCTTATTGAATGTGTGATACGTCACTTTTCTTTTCCATTATTCTACCCTCACCTATTTTCGTACTTGTAGGTATGCGTCAATGTGGACAAACAGAAACAAATAAAGAGGGTGGCTGAATCCTTTAAACGCAAAAAACTAGAGGAGAAAAAGTGTACGTCATCATGTTCTATCTTGCACTAGCTTCCATTGGCATTCGACTATAAATTGATTTTAATGACCAGCATTTTGTTTCACCAGGTGCCCGCGAGAAGCAGAGACAAGAAAGAAAAAAGAGAAAAGAGGGCCGCAAATAGTGGATTTTACTAGCTCAAGTAGTTGATCGACGATTGCTTTTGGTTGACAGTTTCATCTCACATCGGGAAGTCAATTATAAGATCCGTATTACAGAGCAGAAAGAAGCCTTTTCCAGTTGCACTCGAAGGGAGTTTGCTTTGCTCTCAAAGGAAGAACTAAATTAGAAACCTACTGAAATGTGTACAATCAGAGTGTGTTGCAAAATTGGTATGCTGTCTAATGTAGGTTCGAGTGGAATTCAAAATGTTCTGAGAGTTATCTTGAAGAATATTTATATAAATTTACATCTAGTTTTTTTTGTCTAGATGAGAATCTCTTCTATTATTAAAATTGATTGATGATAATTGCAACGGCCAGCCTCCATAATACAAAAGCCAAATTCAATACTCAAATTCAGTGTTGGAATCTATTGTGTATAATTAGGGTTCTAAGTTAACAAGCTTGATGTTGTGCTTATTATTTTCTTTTTTTGTGAATACTTTAGAAATCAAAAAAGTTATACTTCGAATCTTAAATGGAACTAGTCATTGTGCACATGCATTACATGTGTAATATAACACATGAATATATAATCTCAAAGAAAATTACTGTAACAGACTATCTCTTATAAAAAATTAATTTAATTTTTTATGTTAGATGCAATACCTATTAATGAGAAAAATTTTCAATAATATGTCGCAGCTGAGTCTTGATAATATGCTGCAGATAATCTCAAACTCTAGATTCATAATTGATTAATGAGAAAAAATTTCAATAATACGATGCAGTTGAGTCACGAACTTTAGATCCCTAATTGAAATTACTAATAAATTTTGAAATTAATTTCAGTGTGAAAAAAAGAAGGGATATTAACGTAATTTATTTTTGGGTTTTAATAAATTAATTAAAAGTTAATTAGTAAAAGTCCATATGAATATTTTATAGATCAATTTTTGAGTATAAATAATGATAACTCAGTGCACGAAGAAGTTTTCATCAATATAAGATCTATCGTACTA
>JBAMIE010181602.1:0-13156 GCA_037177295.1 Kaempferia parviflora | reverse complement strand
AAGGGGCGATCAAATAAGAAGGGGAGAGTGGAGGTGACGGAAAGAGAAGAGGTGGAAGGCTTGAACTGGTAGAGAGAGAAAAGGTGCATGGGTGACTTGTAACAAAGAGAGGAAAGGAGACGTTTGCGCAGAGAGAGAGAGAGAGAGAGGTGATAAAGAGGATGATGGGGCAAGAAGAGGGCTCGACATTGTGGTAGAAAGAAGAAGAGGAAATTGGAACCAACAGCAAACTAGCTAGCGAGAGGGAGAGAGAGAAGAGAGGGTGGGAGTGATAAGGTCAACTCCAACATTGATATGTTTAATTGAACTAATTATAAAGATACAGATATTGATTTCAAATAGAAAAAAAAAAAAAAACTAGTAAGCAACATGAGAGCATGGGACCCCAAACGATTGAGGGGAAGATCGCTGAAACCGCAAGTGGTGTGAACCACGGCTGTTTTGATATTGGATCAGATGAGTTTAAGTTAGGCCTTATTGGTTTTCTAATATGTGTCTAAGTGTGCGTGGAATTAGGAGAACACACAAGTACCCGATGGCTCAAGATCCGATGGAGTTCAGTCAAAGCTTGTATGTGACACCCGAAGGACCAAAAATGACGAGTATCGAAGACAGCAAACCTTAGGGTAGAAATACAAACGAGTGAAAAGATGGAACAGGAAGGGAGGACGAGTTCGATACATCCGAGGTACGAGGAGCTTAGCAGAAGAGACTCCGGTGGAGCGAGAAGGACGCACGGGGAGTGCGCCGGAAGGCCTCGATGCATTCAAGGGACGAGAAGTCGAGAGGAAGACTATGCAAGGTGAGTTGAGTGAATTGTACTTAGGATAAGTGTAAACACTCAACGTTGGCAGACACTGCCATGGTCAATCAAACCTTCTGGTAGACCAATGCAGAGTATTAACCACTAATATGTTTGAATAGGTTTATCGCAAGACAAGTCTTCGGATCAGGCAACTAGAAAAGTGGGATCAAGCGACCGTAAGTCTCATGGGTCATGATCCAGAGTAGAGATCCAAGTTGATCGGGGTCTAGCGACTAAAGAAACCGGAGTCCAAAGTGGAGATCAGAGTTGACAAGAGTATTAGGCAACTGGAATGAGAGAGATGTTTGTGGATGAAGATGATCTACCACATCAGCAGATTTTATCGACCGAATAGGGATTTCTGATCGACCAAACATGCCACATCAGCACCGTGACCAAGCCTATAAAAGGAGGCCAAGAGCACCACAACCACACGACACTCGAGACTGACTGTCTTATATTGTTTACTTTCCTCGTAATACTTATCTGTGTAAAAGGTTTCTCCACCTCTGGAATGTTACCGAAGAGGAGAAAGATAACTGACAAGCAATTTGTGCATAGGCCTTGGATGTAGCAACCCTGAAGGTTGTGAACTACGCAAATCCTTGTGTCCCTTCTCATATGTTCTTTTATTTAGTTTTTATTTAATGTGTATGTGGTCTTGCTAAGTAATTAGCAAGAGAAATAAATTTTTGAATTTGCAAGTACGCTATTCACCCCCTCCTCCTTTAGCAATCCTAAGTGCTCACTGCACTTACAGGGACTACTTATCGTAACGCATGCTAAACAAAACTTTTTTAAGGAAACAGATTATTTAGAAACAAATGATAAATTAGTAATCAAACGATGATAAAAAAGACCCCTGAATAATACAGACCATTAAAACAAACAAAGCTATAAAAGAGCATTGAAAGATATCAAAGGTTTCAAGAACTGCAGGTTTACCTGTAGAGTATGTAGAAGATTACAAGTTGCTTCAGGAAAATCTGGGCGTAACATCAATGCCTGTCTATAACTCTTTATAGCTGCTTCCACAAGGCCACTGTACAATGGAATGAAGAAGCATAGATGTAAGATACTGATATAGTCCAACACCAGCACAAACTCAAAGAAGAAATTACCTATCTTTGTAAGCTGAAGCCAAATTTGCATGGGCTTCAGGCATAGTTGGCCTGATATTCACAGCTCGTATATAATCCTGAATTGCTTCAGTAACTCTACCAATCTCCTTAAATGTGTTCCCTCTATTGACAAGACCATCAGCAGCAGAAGGATCAATGCGTAGAACTTCATTGTAACAGGCTATTGCTTCTGCATAATTTCCCTGGTGTAATACAAGAGAACTATCAATTTCCAACTAGGGGCAAAGACAGCAAAGAAAAAGTTAGACAGATTATATGACTATCTTCCATTAAATGAGGCAATATGCAGTAACTGTCAAACTAGCAATGAAAAAGGTAGATATAGTATTCTACCTGTTGCTTGTATATAATAGCCAAGTTGTTGAAGGGTGCAGAGATCCCTGTTGTAACTGCTAAAGTTGCCTTATAGAATGATGCAGCAACACTCATCATGTTGCTGCATGAAGAGAAGTTTCATTAAGGAACAAAAATAAACTATCTGCACCATTGTCATCAAACATTTCTAGAGCTTACCAGTCCATGTATATGTTGCCAAGACTTGACAAAGCTTGTGGATGGTTAGGTTGTAAAGCAAGGCATGACTTCGGAAAAATTATTAAAATGAAGTTATTCAACAAGGGAAAAAACTTAGAGTAAAAATATCCAAATTAAACAGTCACCCTATAGAAGTTGATAGCCTCTTCCACATGTCCAGCATCTTTGAGAGCATTCCCCTTTTAAGGTGCAAGAAATTCAATCATTAATACTAACCTGGCTCTCCATCAAGAGGTTACCACATTTTGACATATTTGACCATTATCAACTTACCAGATTATTGTAAGCTTCGATAAAGGTAGAATCACAGTTGATAGCTTGCTTGTAATGCAGAATTGCCATGTCAAGTTGACCTTGTTCATAATAGATGCCAGCAAGGTTTCCTGCGTCCAGATATCCCCAATACATAGTTGACATAAGAAACTCTCTCTTCAAAGCATAGTTTGCAGCAAAGTTATCCACAAAATCAAAAAGAGATTAACAGTCCAGTGGAAAAAAGGAGCTATTGAATCACGTAGCATATTTCAATTAACCTCTGTAATCTACCAGGGGAAGGCATTAGGCTTCATTTGCACAAGATAACTGTGACAGCAAAATTGTTGTATGGTCCAGGCAGGCTCAAATTGACAGATGATGAAGTAATGCTAGCTTATAAATATAACTAGCACTTGGCAATGTTCTAGCTTGTAAATTTAACTAGCACTTGGCAGATTAACATTGCCAAGTGCCAATAAGTAAAAGAATTGACACTGTCGGGATCAAAAAAAAATTCTGTGCTGCAGTGCTATCATCTAAGTGAACTGACACTTTTCCAAGAGTACCATGCCAGCACATGTAGTAACTGCTAATGGTTCAGGAACACCTAAGCATTGGGAAACATCCAAGAACCCGAAAATGAAGAGTTATAGGAAAAAGGACAATGACAGTACAGAATGGAGGAAGAGTGAGGATGAGAAAAGGTTCTCAACCAGAATGAATCAATGAGGGGGGAAGTCATTAATAACAAAAAGATCCAGAAGGTATTCTGTGTGACGGCCCCTTTCAAAACAACAATCAAGAATATTCTCAAGCAGTGTTGTAGTAATGCTCAAAGTTGCACCGATTTATCTTGTTGGGATAAATGCTTATCTGATAATATTACCTTGATAACCACCATGACCTCAACATGAACCACTAAGGCCAGCTTTATCTGGGAAATTAGAAGTGAACTGAACTAGAGATAAAAAATAGTTTAAGTTCTCAGCATAATCATAAACATAACTTTTCCTCCTTGCAAGTGCCTTCAATTGTCTCACAGATTAAACATTTTTCCCTCAACCAAAATTCAGTAAAAGAAAATAAGAATGACAGATTGGTAAAAAATTTCTCTCCAGCATAGGAGAGGGCTTTTACTTTGTCCTTCATAACAAGCAACTGAGATTTGTTTATGATGTCCCTGCCAAAAATACATAAGAAACCAATCTACTTATCCTGTCTGGTCTCCAAGAAACAGTCTATAAATTTTCCACTGCAAATAAACATGCCATAAGCAAATTAAGAGTAGCTAGGGAAAGAATTTATCTTATTTCATGTAACTAGAATAGTTTGGACTAACCATACGCCATTGCGTAAGTTGGGCGTGCCTGTATAGCATGCTGATAGCACAAAATAGCATCTTGAGGCATTCTCAATGACTGGAAAAGTAAATAAAAAGACCGATGATGTCTATCTCCAACACCAGAATATAAGATTATTTGAACAACTGCCAAGGACTTACCTTGTAAACATTCCCTAGGTTCAAGTAGGCATCTGCAAATTTTGGCTTAAGCTTAACTGCTTCCTGAGATTGAATAGAACTGTAAAGATCTAGACACAAGATACTGTGCATTTAAAACATGTTTCCTGATTAATTCACCAAACAGTTGGTTTCCCATTGATTTAGGAGTAACAAGGAAAAATCAAAAGCACGTATGCATGTTCTTTTCTAATTACATTCCTGAATCCTGATGCACGTGAACATTCATATAGGCTAAACATGCAAGAAATGTATTATGCCATTCAGAATCTAGTTTCAGTATCCAGAATAACTTCATCGACTTTTATCCTTAAAATTAAAATATTCAACATATCAAATATGAGCTATGAAGTATTCCTTATTAGTTAAAAAGAAGATATAGGAGGATGATTCCCATGTCCTTTTTTAAATGGTATATATGGAGGAACTCCTCAAGATCCATTTTTTTATGAAGGCAGGTTTTGAACCAACACCTCGGTAACAACTTCCAAGACCCGTGCTACATAAGCTAGAAAAATATGGCCACATAAGAGAATGATTCCCAGGTCTAAGCTCGAAAATCCACCAAACAAAGAACTAGTATAGAAAAAAAAAAAAATCCCACACAAGCTCCTGATAGATAATTGTACAAATGGAAGGAAGCATTCTTCCAATAGTATTGTCAATGATTACTCAACTACATCAGTGATCAATTGAGGCTTTGTGCCATCGGTGAAGAAGAAAGTTTTAGTATGAAGTCAATTTGCCACAGACCAAGGTATTGCAACAGTTTATTTTATGATTATTTTTATTTTATTAGAAGCATTTATCCAAACAAATAATCTTGCAGACTAAATATTTAGGATTCAGAAAAGGTTATAATAGTTATATGTGATGTTTTACATTAAAAAAACAAAAAATAAACTTAATCGCAAGTTGTTTGCTCTCCTTATTCTCCCTTCTTTATGTCCTCTTACAGGAAGATCAATATTCTCTTCTTCCAAAGAACACTATGAATCAATAGCTATTATTTTGATCTTTGATTTCTTGACATGGTATAATTGTCACTCTTAAAATCTAATGTTTCAAATAAATATAATTAGAGATTATTAGGATTTAATAGAACCAAAATAGGGATTTTACAATGAACATGATAGCTAAAATAGGTATAACTATGTAGGAATTGATTTAATCTTGCATTCGGCTTGAACTGAGCTCGATTGAGTCGATTCAAAGTTAAATTGGATGATTTATGGTTGAACTAGTGGCGAAGCAGTTCAGTTGACTAGGTCCAATTCGTTTAGGTTTTGGGTGTCCTAAATACCCTTTTTATCTATACTCTCCCCTTTATACCTAATTGCATGAAGCTCCCTATTTCCTTCCGCGCTGAATTCCTCTCGCTTCTATTGATGGGCACACTCCACTCGGAGCCCCTCTCCCATCTTCACATGATGTCGTGCATCCCTTGCAATTATGTCAGAGCTCACAATCAAAGCCATGCCTTTTTTTTTAAATTCATTATTCATCATTCCACAAAAAAGCCATGCCTTGAATTCATTGGGACATCTTGGTTTGCCTGCGTCATTGCCCGAGAATGAAATACAGTAAGTTAGAGAATTGGACTAGATATGGAATAAAGATATGTATTCATAATTTGGTTTATGGAATGGACTTTAATGGAAGATGTTGCATTCACATTCTTCATTTCTATGTTTGGTTTGAAGGGATTGTGTAATAATAATATCCGGAAAATAACATTATGAGAGGAAGTATTAAGAGAACCATATGACCAAAATAATATCCGGAATAATAATATGGTTTTAAGAGAACCATATGACCAAAATATTCCTGCAATTAAATAATCTAATATCCGGAAAAAGGCAATCCGATTTGTCAAAATAACATTACTTAGGTTGATGAGAACAATAATTAAGTTTAATCATAGAGGTGTTTACTAAGCTTGATGAGAGGAAGTATTAAGGTGAAATAAAAAAGGAATAACTATTCTCTCGAAAGTTAGATTTTAGACCTATTCTTCATGCAACATTGAAATAAGAAACTGATGTAAGGATGAATTAGTTCAGGACAAAAGAAAGCAAAAAAAAAAAGGCATAAAAAAACTTTCATCATACGAGGAAAACCTACATTTCCCAGCTTTAATCATGAAACAGAACTAGCAACCTTGAACGGTTAAGAAACCGTCTAACAATAAACAAGAATAAATGATGCTAATGCAAAAAAGATAGACTACTTACCTTGTAATATAAAAGTGCCCTGTTAAGATCTCCTACCTCCATAAAAAGCCCAGCAAGATTAGACCAAGCAATTGCAAATGTGGGTTGTATTCGCAAAGCCTCCAAGTAACAGTTATAAGACTGTATATGCCAGAAAAAGCTAGGTTAAGCATCATCCAGAAAATTTTAACAGGCTAAGATCACAACATCTCAATATTCTCCAACTCAACTGAAAAAACAAATGTTATCCCATTGGACATTGACATTCAGATGAAGAAGTGAAGAATTGTCAATAGCAAGCATAGAATGCAAAATAAAGAAAAGTTAAATTGTTATTGAAAAAAATTATTGGATCATTGAAATAAACTTATATTAATGTAGCAACTTGAATATAACAAATTCATTGGATAAATAACTAATTGTAAATTCAAATAACTAACCTCTGGAATCAAGCCTTGAGCCTTCATCAAATTTCCGAGATTACTATGGGCATCAACCTAATTTGTTAAAAATTCTTTTGAATTCATTTCATTAGAAGTAACATAGGAACAGAGCAATGAGATATATTTTTACCAATCGAGGATTTAGTGCAAGAGCATTGCGACAACATTGAGCTGCATCATTCAGTCTTCCAATTCTAGTGTACGCACTAGCTAAATTTGACCATGCATCAGAGAAACTTGGTCTCAGCTGCAAATGGAAATCACAGTGCAAATTCAAATAGATGGATGCAAAATATAGATGATTTGCTTAGTATTGGCTAAAAACAAATGCTCTATAGATAAGAAAGTCAGATGCACCTACAATCGAGGTGTTGCTCAATTTTAGAAACATGTGTGCTGACAAACTGACGTCAATATTCAAGTGTCCAAGGGTAAAATTGATTATCTATATAGCAGCTGAAGAACCAAAAAGTTTCTTTCCAGAAAGTGAATAACAACGCAGAGGCACAGAAAATAGCCTACAGTGTAATAGGATACATAATCTTTTTGCTTTTTAAAATATGAAACTACTATAAAATTTGCTGATTTGAACAGTTTTTGTAATCATGATAGGAATCACATAAAGTCGCATCAAAACAAAAGATTGAGATGATGACATTTGCAAATTTGATGGTTACTTGTAAGTCCACAAAGACTCCTGAACAGGAGCATTATCTTTAACTTTTTCAGCCCTAAAGCAAGACCAAAACAATTAGGCCCTACACCACACTTGATATCAATTCAATTACTCATCTTAGTATCTTTTCATGATCCTTGGAAAGTCCTTAAAATTGACTTTGTTTTAGAATAGCCTCAAACCAATATCAGTTATGATATTATTTTGGTGATTGGCAATTCGTTTTCTAAGATAACACTTTAATTTCATTTAACAAAACAAATAAGGTTTCTCATATAGTCAAATTGTTTTGTAAGGAAATAGTTAAATCGCATGCGAGATTAAATTCATTAGTTTCTTTTGAAGAAATCTATATAAATTATTAAGAACACAATAATTCATCAACATTTCATCCCAATCATGATAGACAAAAAAGCTGTAAATCATAACTTAAGAATATTAGATAGGTGTCTAGAGAGAGAGAAAAAACTAGGAAACAGGATTCTATTATGTCAATAACTAAATTTACATACAACTCTATATTGATTATGTTCCTTCACAGTCCTTCATGGGTTTAAAAATTGTCAATTAGAAGAATAGACTCTCTGACCATTCACTTCTCAATTCTCTGAATTTGTTGAGTGGTTAGTCTAGTACATTCAAGAGATTCATGCCTACTAAAAAAGGCAACCCAATACACGAAGCTCTCGCCAATGTGGGTCCCAAGGAAGGGTCTATTGTACACCGTCTTACCCTGCTTTTGCAAGAGGCTGTGACTTGTGAGACTCAAACCCATGACCTCTAGGTCACACGGCAACAACTTTCCAGTTGAGCTAAGGCTACCCCTCAGATTCATGCCTACTAATGAAGAAAATCATACTAAACTAATTCAAGTTTTCCCAAATAATGAAATTTACGAAATTCATGTTGGTAAGCATCATAGATCCAAGGAGTACAAATATATAAGATAATGTTATGCTCACATTCATGGCAAGTGTTTTCCCAAAAGCTCCTAGAATCTTTATGCTCACCCCAATTCAAGTTGTAAGGAAAATCTAAACTAATGCATATGGTACCAGAAAAGTTTTAAAACAGAAGTTCTTATTTTCAATATAGAGGTTATTATCATATAGAAGAGCATTCAAGCCCTCTTCGTTGTCTATTTATTTGCACATAAGCCGTGATCCTACATTTATTCTACCTACTCTTCCCTCCTCGACCGAACCAATTCCTCAAACTATAACCATAATTTATCAGAGAGAGGGATAGGTCCTCATGGAAATACTTGAGGTACTTGATCCCTTTGAAAAGATTCCCAATATCGAACGGATTACATAAGGTAAACTTTATTAAACTACCATTAAGATGTTTGTTGAGATCTAATGACAAGTGTCAGTCTTTGCAGTTATGCTAGGTGGCCCGGGGAGTGATACAGATCATTTTGTTCCTTTGCTCAACATAATTGAGTTCTTCTTGGTGTGGAGAATAATATAATAGATAATTTTGTTGTTGAAAAGATTTTAAGGTGTTAAGATTTAAAAGTTTACTATAAACTCATTATTATGTTCTTTTTTTGGTAAAATTAAAGATCATATTAGGAGAATTAATCTTTTCCATTTTATACAAGGGGATCGCAACCCTTCATGTGATTCATTCTGCAATTTTGATAAAATTTTCTTTGTAAGTTCTATATGTGATTTGTTCCTAGTGCTACATTAGTTTCAATAGAGGGGAAAAAACATCAAATGTTTCCATCCTTCCACCATATCAAAGCCAGCTATCAAGCAAACCCTATTCCTGTCCACACCAATAGAACAAACAGATTTCACAAAGGGCATACCAACAACACTAAATAACTCTATCTTGGAGAAAGACAACTAGCAACGTTAATGTTGATCAACTCTTCTTTTATTGCCTCTCATATAGCTTTGGTCAACTATTATGGAGAAAGGAAAATGTGCACTGCCAAATTTACCCCATGCCATAATGTGCAGTAGGCACCACAAACAACATAGTTAGAGAGACATTAAGATTGAAAAACACTGAATTTAATAACTGAGCAATTTCTTGTTAACTTAGCAAACAATGAAGCATGATAAGAATAAGAATTTTTTTGCCTAATTAAAATTTTTCCAGTCTGGACAAATTTTCCAAAGTGGCGACACAGTTAAGCTTCCAGGATGACAAAGTACATGACAGCAAAGCTTCTTTCCATGCCTCAACAACAAGGCAAATAGGCAACATGAGGAGTAAAATAGGAGTTTGAAGAGCAGTGCAAAACAATCTTAATGCGTCTTAAGGCCTGTTACGAATGGGTTTCAAGAGAGGATTGAAATGAAATGTTCATCAACCAATCACAAGCAGCATTCAATGAGGAAAAAGAAGATGATGCCAAAATATCCTACTTGATGCAGCCTTAAAGGCATCAAAATTCTAAAATTAAGCTCACATTTGTCTTAGGAAGTACTGCCAATAACTATAGCACATGCTAGGTATTCTTCAGATAACACAATAATAAGGTCAACAACTTCATTGAAAAATACAACTGTCCAAAGTAATGACCAGAACGGAGAGTGGGCCTAAGTAAATCGGCAAGTCAAGGGTCAAGAGATTTTAAAGTTCACGTTGAAGAAACAATAACAAAAATTGGATTTTGTGCATGGAAAAATGCACTAGTTGAACTTTCAGTCCAAAGAACACGACATATTTGAAAGGCTAGTTCATTAACGGTGCTAGTTACCTTTCCAGCACCCCACATCATGAAAATACCCCTACTCCAGTTGTGGCAACTTTAGTCAAAGATGCTCCAACGTGCTCAAAATTAATTATTTAAAACTATTTAAACATTAGGGAAAAAAATTCTCAAATATTGGTTAATACTACTCCAATATGGTCAATACTCGTCAAACTTAGTTAAAACTAGTCAAATATTACTAGAGTAATTTTGGTCAAAAGTGCTATAATTGGAGCAGTTTTGATTAAACTGCTTACTACAATGTGGGGCAATATTGATTAAAATTGCTACACGTGGAATAATTTTGATCAAAACTACTACAACGAGAGCGACCGACTAAAATTACTAAATAATTTTATTTAAAATAGTCTTAACATTGGTCAAAAATGCTCAAATATTAGTTAAATTGCTCCAATTGGGTCAAAACTAATCCAACTTAATTACAACTAGTCAAATATTATTAGAATAGTTTGGGTCAAAACTAATCCAACTTAATTAAAACTAGTCAAATATTATTAGAATAGTTTTGGTCAAAAGTGTTCTAAATTGTGGCAAATTAGTAACTTAGTCAATCTTTTGAAGCCATAATAACTTAGTTACTTATTTAAATTTTACAAGAAATTGTCACAGTGTTAATGCCAAAATGGTTGGTTACATACAACAGATATATAGAGTCGATACTGGTGATATTAAACAAAAGAACAATCGCATGGCTTGGATGTTGAAAATATAAGGAATGCAAGCAATTTGTTGGTTTAAAGATTATGGGCATGCCATGTGAATTATTGAGGTAGCATAGAGGAATACAGTCTTACACAATTCTGCAACCTCTTTATGAGCAACATAGCAACTACTTAACAAAGATGAGATATAAAACTACAGAAAAAAGAGAAACATGAAATTAAACACAAACAAGTTGTCCCAATAGAATCTGTTACAAAATTATCAGATATGGAAAATGTACTGGACTCTAAGAGGTGAACTTGGGAGTTGGGACCCAAAGAACCTACCAACTCACACTGGCATATTTAGTGAAAAACAGTGTGAAGTTGTTAAGCTAAGAAATAACAAGCAGAAGAAGTAGCCAACAAATAAGAACACAGTAGATGTGTCAGTCAAGGAAACAAACCTTCAGAGCAGCTTGATAAAGTTGTATAGCAAGATTAATGTCGCCCTTTTCCTGTACCAACACTATCTGTGTCATTTCTAATTTGAGGTATTCCATGCATATATATCTAGATTTGCGCAAACTCAGATACAACTAAGAATGACAAAGAAACCTTGCTACCCATCAGTTTCAGTAAAAATAATCTCTTACCTTCCAAGCATTTGCCATGTTACCATAACATTCTGCAAAATGAGGATCAATTGAAAGAGCCTCTTGATTCTTTGCAATACATGCGTCAAAATCTTGTAGCTAACATGACACGATATGCAACAATCAGAACATAAAACCAAGAAAACAGAATTCTGACACAAACTACTGGAAATAAGAATTAAAAAGTCAAGTATAAGGAACAAACATGGAATGATAAGTCAAAAGCTATGTATATTTGAGAAGAGCGAACTGTAGTACCTGATAGTATATTGCACCGAGAAGAAGAAGATTGTCAGTTCGTTTTGGATTTTTCATATAAACGATGTTGCTGTACTCCAATGCCTTATTATAGTTTCCGGCTTTGTAGTTCTCGTGAGCAAGGTTCAGGTGGATGTCCTCATTACCTAAACCATCAGATTAAATCATAAATAAATGATCTTGATCTAGTCAGACACTGTAATTAGTCCCAGCTACAGAAAACGAGAAGGGCAAGTTTTCCAGTCCTAACAACAGATAAGTCGGAATTGGAACAAAAAGAGGGAATCCAAACCTTCGATCGGCTTCGGAATCAAGGCCTTGATATCGGCCGAGCCATCAAGCAACTGCAAAGCGAACAGCGTCTCCTCCGCATCGCTGACCTCCGGCACGTGCAACCCTAATCCGCCAGGCACGCTCGCCTCAAACAGCTGCTGCAGCTGCGGCGGCGACTGCAACTGATGATGCTGCGGCTGCAGCTGCCGCGCATCACCCTGCAGCGAGAGCATCAGCGCGGCTCGGACCTAGGTTCCTCCCACGATCGGGGAAAAGGAACGCTGGGCGAGGGAGATCCGCGAACGATCCAACGGGAGTGGGATCGGATTGGGGAGGATGGGAAAACCCTAGCGCTAGATTCTTCCTCTTTGCATCGCGCCCGCGCTCCCCTTGGCTTCCGCTTCAACCATGAACTCGCGTCCTCCTCACGGTCGCGACTCAAAAGGGAAAGGACGCTGCGGCCGGTTAAGTAACAAGACCGCCGCATAGTAATTATTACGAGACTTGATAATCTCCGTCCACGTGTTCCCTCTACCTGTATGCCTGACGAGTCGAACAGTGGTGATTGTCTATTGGTCCGCCCTCATAATGAGTAGAAACTTACATAAAGTATAAGCAGCCATTGGTTCTACGCGTGGGTTTACAGGAACATGTCAAATTGAAAGCCGAATCTAGGCGACACTTGTTTGAATTAAAGTTGTTTCTAAAAACAGAATTATCACACTTTTTTAATTGATAGAAAAATATAATGAATAAATATATATATATATGATAAAAAATAAAAATAATTATTTTTAGAATAAGTAAATGAAAGATTATATTCATTTTTTTTTTCATCGTATCTTTTTCCGACGTATAAGGCACGTGTCAATGAGATGTTAAATATTAGGTGGAATTGTTTATATTACGGAGTCTCTATGTTAGGTTTGTTGTAACGCCCCAAAAATTTATGAAAATAGTTTTAAAAATATTCTACTATTTTTCTAGAATTTTAGAATATTTTTATG
>JBAMIE010181556.1:0-13165 GCA_037177295.1 Kaempferia parviflora | reverse complement strand
CTCATTATTCCCTTTTTGCACTGTCAAGTATCAAATCCACTAGCATCTCAAATAGCTAAGTCTTGAGACCTTTCTCGCTCAGAAAAGAGTCATCTTATACACTCTTTAATGACTCATTCTAGTCGAGCTTGCTTAGGGTTATGGTAAAAGTTGCTTGGTTCATCCAATGATTATTGACCATTGCTAAGAAGTTTCAGTCCTTGGACATTCTAGTTCCTCCTCTCAGACTTATCCAAGCTAGACTAAAATTGTTCTGTCTAAATTAATTTGAAGCTAATATGCTAACTGGAGGAGATTAAGCAGAGATTACTCTAATTTGAATTTTAATTCAGAGAACAATTTTATAGATGGCTTATAGCTAAATCACAATCAATTTAACTTTGATATATCATTGTAACAATTACCATCTCTGTTTTATATTAGGAAAATACCTCTTTAACAAATGAGAATACGGAAAATAAGACAATAATAAGGGTGGGTTTGACTTTGCTTTTGCATTCCAAGAATTGATTTTTATCAAAAAGACTTGAAGCCAAAGTACATTCTCTAAAAGTAGTTTACTTTGAAATTGCTTTGTGAAACAATTGGTGAAACTGCATTTAGAATGCCTTCCTTGCTAAAAACTAAAATAATAATAATACATAGATAATAAGTGATCATCTATATGTATAATTAAAATTTGTGTGCCTCAGCTCTTCCTTCCTGCTTGCTTTTCATGAGGAACGCAGGGACATTCTTAGGCCTATTGATAGTACTTTGCTTTCTTAGAGTACAAGCACTCAAGGTTTCGAATGCCACTCTCTTTCAATGACTTTTTAGGTAGTGGTTGAGCTAATTTGTCAATTTTTGTAGGGTTAATTGACCCACTACTTACAATGTGTCTCCACCCATTTTTTCAGGTCTGTATTTTGGGCATTGTTTGGAGCCATATATTTGTGCTTTGGTATGCCTGAAGTATATCGTGTACTATTTGAGGCATTCGGAATGGACCCAGAAGATGAAAAATGTCAACCAAAGTTGAGGCGGCAATTGGAAGATGTTGATTATGTCTCGGTCGAGTTTGAGAACAGACAGATTACCTGGCAAGATATGGCTGCATATAAGGCATTCAACTGTAGTTGTTTCTTCAGATGCATTATTTCACTGACTTCCTAATTTCTCATTACGGTCTTTACTTGAAGATTGTCCAAAATCTTTGATTTCACATTTTGTCATTTCCATGCAGCCTCCACAAGATGCTCTTTTTGCTCATCCAAGGCTTTTTAGAGCATGTGTACCACCAGGTATGCATCGATTTCGTGGGAATATCTGGGACTATGATAGTAGTCGTAAAGTCATGGAAGCATTGGGGTACCCTTTGCCCATGAATGATCGAATTCCAGAAATCACTGAGGCAAGGAATATTGAACTTGGCCTTGGTCTTCAGGTAACCTATGAATATTCTGCTTTGATTTTGCAAGAATTATTTGCACCTAAGCAGTTAGTACATGTTTGATTGTGATGGAGACCAATTTTTAATTTGGCATACTTTGGATAACTATGTGCCTATCTGAGAAAGAATGTGAAGTGCTCTAAACATCTATAAGCATTGAAACAAGGATCCAAAAGCCCAATTCTTTATTTGGAATACTTTGAATAATGATAGACCTCTTTGAGAAGGAAAGTAAAGTCCAATAGTTCAATGTTTGAAAATCAAAGTTTGAGAAGTCAAAGAGTGTCAAGAATCTTCATTATTTGCAAGAAATCCTAAGTCAGTCAAAAAAGATAGTTATAGAGTCATTTGTGGTTTCTTTTCTTTTCTCTTCTCCAAGAATCTTTACTGTAAGAGTATGAAAAATGTAAGCTTCTCTTCAACACTTCTTCAGGTGATGCATATGTTTATAAAGCTTATCTTCAACACTTCTTAAAAGGATTTCAGATTCCTACCCACATATCTTCAAACAATTATACTCTCTATCGGCTATGAAACTTCAGCTATTGATTGTCCTACTTTGTACCATTACATGCATTACTTGCCATAGATGATGTTTGGATGCCTCGATGGTTCGACTATTTGTCATATCAATTATCATAACCAGTAGGCTGTTGATTTATCTAGACAAAGATCTAACTATTTCTCACTTAAGAGCAGTTATGTATAATATATATCATGTCACAGAATGATATGTCCTTTAGTTATTCTCCTTGCACTCCAACGACCTTACGGGCTTACGCCCTTGAGCTAAATGACGGAAGATGATGACAAATTACTTTCAGCAATCGATATAGCTACTGCAAGAACAGATTGCAGGATCATTTAAGTCTGTGTGTCATTATAAGCTATGCAGAGATATTTTGATTTGAAAAGCTTCATGCTCAACCCAAAAACTTAAATCTAATGTACATAACCTTGATTACTCTGGACCAGTTTCCACGAGGAAGATTTGATTCCTTGCTTTCGAGTCTAGAGAACCGGACTTAGCTCCCGCGCAACTTCTTTAATGAGTCGTATTCCTACCGTTTTAGGATTTAATGTTATCTCAAGCCGTTGTCAACCTCTTTCTTCCTCATTTTCCCTATACAAAATTTATGAGAATTTTTCTTTTTCTGCTTGTTATTGATAGATCCACATACTCTATTTTGGTATGCGGCCATTCTTGATCTGCTAGAAATATATTTATTCTTGTATGAACCTGCTTTGATCATTTGTCTGCTAGTTTTAATGCAATTTATTATGCGGCAGTTGGCGTTTTTACACCCATCGAAATACAAGTTCGAGCACCCTAGATTTTGTTTCGAACGGTTGGAATATGTTGGGCAAAAGATCCAGGTACAACTTTTGTTGTGAAATTGCTTGTAAGGTTATTGTCACCTTAATAATGTTGCTTTAGCTGCACTCACGAGTCGCAGATTTGTGCGTGTCTTAGCAAAAAAAGGATCGAGTTATTTTGGAAAGTACGTTCGATCAATCCTCATCATTTTACCAATTATTTCCCCTTCAGGATCTCGTGATGGCTGAAAGATTGCTAATGAAGCATCTTGATGCCCCCGGAAGATGGCTACAAGAAAAGCACCGGCGCACCTTGATGAACAAGTTCTGTGGCCGATACTTGAGGGATAAGAACCTTCATCATTTCATCATTTACGGGGAGTCGGTTCAAGATAGGTTTGAGTATAACCGGAGGCTGAGAAACCCTGCCACGACCGCAGTCCAGCAAGCCATACATGGGCTTGCATACACTGTCTACGGCAAACCGGACGTGAGGCGCTTGATGTTTCAAGTGTTTGATTTTGAGCAAATCCAGCCAAAGGCTGTGTGAATACAGGCATACCAGTCAATATGATTGCCAAAGGCTTTGAAGGTTGGCATTCGTCGAGTAGACATCGACAAAGGTGTGCCCGCACGTCTGCAATAAGAACTCGTCAGGGCTGGAGCACAATGGCTTAGAAACTAATGGCTTTTTCTGTTACATGGATGTGAATTGGCACATGAAAGCTTAGGGAGAAATCAAGAATTTGTTTGTTCCTGTATACTTCTGGACACTTGAACCAAAAGTCATATCGGAATTTGAGTATTTATTTCAAAACCAATTTCTGCTCCAAGTTTCCAATTTGTTTTCAAAAGAATGTGTATGATCGTAATGCAGATTGTCAGCAAAAGATAGAAAGCCAATGAGATCTTTTTTGATGTGATCATCGTTTTGCCCACTTGAGATGAATGTCGACTAGAGATCAATATGGCAGTCACTAATGGCCTGTTTACACAGAGGGAATCTGGTAGGGGAGGAAGGAGAGTTCCAATTTTGAGGAACTATTCCTCATTCACTTGTGTAGAAACTCAGCTGAGAACTCTTCCTCATCGGCCGAGGCGGCATTCATCCAGTGTGACAACAAGGTGCCGCCGCAGTTGGTGACCACTTTATCTCCCCTCTTCTTTTTTATGGTCTGTTTTCTTGGGAGAGTGGAAAACAAAATTAAGAAAAAGTTTTCAGATTGAAAAAATTTTCGTCGTTTACTTCGTTAAAATTGTCAGAGGAAAGAGAAAGACAATCTATCCATGAATAGTTTTGAAGCTAAAATTGATCACCTTAAAATCGGACGGAAAGCAAAAGATGAAAAAAAAGCATGTACCCTTTTGCATTCACAAAATTACACTATATATCAAAAAAATTAATGCATGTACCCCTTTTAGCTCATAAAATTACATTATGTAACTAGAAAATGATACATATACCCTTTTTTATTTACAAAATTACGTTGCATATATCCACCTTCCTTGATCAAAGGTAAACAAACACACAAAGAAAGAGATTTATTCGTCCTTTCTCTTCTCTTCCTCCGAGGATAATTTTCCACCGTGAATTTATTTCCCTTCCTTATCCACGCTTTAGAGTAAACGGAGCATTAGTCTCACAAAAAACAGTAAACGCTGAGACCAAAATTCCCCACCCTCTCCACCCTTTTATCTCCTCTCCTCTCCCTACTGACAGGTAAACATAGCATAAGGCGATGCCCTTTAGCACCAAACTAAGGTTAGTTATTCATGACATGCAAATGTATATCAAAAAGACTCGTCCTAGAACAAGGTTAAGACGGTTGATTCCCCTTTAAAACTATATTAACAGAAACAAATGGCAGTAGGCTTTCTTTTGTTTATCCACATTGATGTTTTGCATGAACAATATGCAGCAATACAATCGATCACCGTCTCAGTTGATGCTTTGTGAGTCGATTTTAACACTAACTACAATCAGCTTAAAGGAGAAAGGAATACTAAAATGTCTGGAGTCAACTATTTCTGGTTTCAGAAGTAAGTTTTCACCCAAAAAAAACTGCTCATTGAAACTAGGTTTTTGTCTGAAAATGTGAGGTACTACTGCATTACTGAATTCTATGAATCCTCAGAATAAACCTAGAAAATTTATCATCTCAAACTGAGCATTGCACATATTAAGAAAGGTGAGTTTGAGATGGTAACAAGATATTGTGCTAGAATTCACCATACCAATGCTACGAAGAGAATGAGACAGCCAATAACTACATATACTTTTTACTCAGTTTGGTGAGCACAAGTGAACACCTGAAGATATAACTGTCCATTCTTGACGAAGGAAGTGATCTACATATGCAAGAGTTACTGAAGCTAGATATATGCCCATCTTGGTCATGCCTGACTGTCAACCGATATCGTTGTCTTGCATGATGATCAACCATAGGTTGGCAACACAACAAACCAGTTTTGATGCATTGGTTTCTGATAAGCCGCGTAAGTTTTTCAATGAGTTGACTCTATGACATCTTCAGTGAATCACTTATAATACAATCACACGAAGTCCAATTGTACAAATAACAAGCATCAATATGAACATCCTTGCCAATTCCAATCTCATAGGAATTGAAAACCCATAAACCAAACATCACCTGAATTTTTGAGGAAAAAAGGTAGCAATCATCTTTAACCCCATGAAGGTTTTGGTAAATGACAACTTGGTGACACTCGTGACCTAGAAGCATTCTAACCTACTCGGAGTCCTTTGTATTCGAATCAGCAATCGAACCTACAGTTTCTAGGGGATCCAATAAATGGTGCATTACTCTTATGGATTAGAATGCTTGTTAGTGAATACAAACACCTATGAACCAATTAATGTAGTAATGGACACTAACTGATAATGGACACTAACTGATCTCAATCTTTAAGGAAAATATGTAGGAACAAATCCTTGTTATCCATCTTCAGAATATTATGCTGAACAAGGTGATAACCAGGAAGATTCTCAAATACAAGTCAAACAGGTAAATCTTCAAAGTATGAATTCCAAGCAAGTTTTTGGAAATAGTGGAATTATTCACGATCAGCTTAAAAATCCCATCTTTTGAAGGGAATTCAAAATAAACAAGTAAAAGAGCGCAACAGAAAAGGATAACACCTAGAATTGGAAAGCGAAGCAATCAATGTGCCATGGGATGTGCAGCAATGTACTCGATCGCAAGGGGGCACGAAACAATCTTGTCGGCCTCCAGGTCCGGTATCTCCAGCTTGAACTCCTCCTCCAGCGCCATGACAATCTCCACGGTGTCCAAACTATCAAGCCCCAGATCATTTTGGAAATGAGCGCCCGGCGTCACCTGTGAGAGATGGGGGGAAAAAAAGAAAGGATTTTGAGAGATGGATCTCAACGACGCAGGGCAGCGAGCACGGTTTACCTTGCCCGGATCGACTTTAGGGTAGCTCTTGAGAACGTCGACGACTCGTTCGACGACCTCCTCCCGGGTGAGATGGTCGTCGCCGTGGGACGACATGGACCGAATGGAGGCGTTGAGGCAGGAGAGAGGCCTCGAGCGGTCAAGGGTTTGGATCGGGACACGGAGGTGACGCAGGACAGCGAATCGCAGCGCGGAAGCCATCGCTCGCTTCGTCTTCTCTTCCACTCTCCTCGTCGGTTCCTCCCTCGTCTGATCGGATAGCAGCGATTGCGGCGGAGCAGCGAGGAGGGCTTGGGCGATCGCTCAAACTTTGACGGTGCTGCTCATTGATTTCCTCGAGTTAAACTCGAATGCTCCAATTTGTACGGCTGACGTGAAGTCGAGATGTGAGATGGACGGACAGCATTAATCGATGATAATTGTGATATTTCATGAGAAATTATATGACTGCCTTAAAATGCGGAGGCTCTCTAGATGATGGTTGATGCTAAACTTTTATTAGTTGGGATTGGTTACCTTTATATTCTTTATATTAGTTGATTTGAAAAGTTAGATATTCAGACTATTAAAAAGATATAGATATTAGAGATGACAGACCCTCGAGGCAATGGTGCATCGACACGATTCCTTCTCAATTTTCAAAGATATAAGAATCGAGTTTCAACTTCAGTGAATTAACGGATGAATTTTTCTTAATAGATCGTCAACTTAAGAATATTGGGTTGATAGACTGCTTGCCACAAGCACTTCCTGATTTACTCTAGTAGCCGGTAGGAAATTTTCATGAGGTCAAGCTAGTTATCCTAGAATTAGTTGGTGTACGCTGGATACCCGATGCAAACAAAAAATATATATATTAGAGATGTCAGTTCCAACTTCGGCGAATTAATAAAAGGATTTCTCTTAATGGACGGTTGATCTAAGAATGTTATGTTGATAAGTCGTCTGATGTGATCTCTTCTCGATATATCCTAGTGGTTGGTTGGAATCTTCCATGGAGTCATGTCGGTCATCCCAGGATTAATCGACATAAGTTTGATACTTAGTGCCAATTAAAAAAATAAAAAATTTATATTAAGGATGACAATGGATGAGTTCAGTCTGTTCAGATCAAATTCCATATCTTCCGTCCACATCCCATTTATTATAGGTTTTCAACTTTAATCCTCATCCTCACACTCATCGGGAATCAAATATTCCTCTCATACTCATACCCATCAGACAATCGGATATCATGTATACTAATAATTTCTTTATTCCATCCGACTATCATCATTCAAATATATTTTTCCTTTAACCCGTGAAAAACTTCCATGAGAGTAAGCTAATATATATTATTTAATCAGATATTCAAGTTACATTTATACTAAATACCTGATTATTTAATTATTTAGTCGAATTCATAAAAAATCCCTTCAAGCCATCCTACATTCATATAGGATATTAAATTCTCCTTTTAAGAGCAAAGATGTTCATTAAGATTCAAAAATATGTGCTTAAACATATATTTATTTTGATATATTATTATGTTTAATTTTTTTTGAAAAAAAAAGCTTGTGCATTGTTTAAAGAAAATAAATATGATAGTAAAAAACTCTTTAGTTATTGTTAGATTATTAGACGGATTAGGAGTGAACAACGAATCACGACTGCCCGTTAATTCTATAACATGAATCTTTCTTCAATCAAAGGCCATAACATGCAAGATATCTTATTCTGATGGATACAAATTACAATTGAAGAATCAGATTTCATGAGATGTTTTGAAGCTCAACTGAAAAAAAAAAATGGAATCTTAGTTTAAATAGTAGCTAATACCATCCATCATTTTACTCAAACTTTCTTCACCAATCAAAGTTCTTCAACCCAGCCGAGGTTTCAGAATGCAAATTTGAAAGTCATTCGTATTAAGAATCATTCACCGGAGAGAAATCAAGGTAGTTCAATTGAGAACTGACTTCTATATCTCTTGGCTCATGTCCGCGGGACACTTGCGCACTTTAATTCTTTGGAATGGAGAATTGTGATGCTTCTTGGGAGGAAGCAGCTTACCAGAAAACAAGCAGTTTATGATCCAACTTACTGGCTGCAAATGAGAAACATAACCACGCATTAGACTATGTGCGATAAAATATTTCAATGCACTTACACAAAGGGGAGTATCATGAATCAGAGACACAACATTTAGGAGGATGCAACATACAGAGATAATCTGGAGTCACGAGATGATGAACAATCGTTAGGTGCATTAGGAAAAAAAAACAGGTAGCCAAACAGAAGAATCCGGACGACATCTAAGATAACTTGATCCGTATGAACACAAGATAAAAAAATTGAAACTGTGTTTCATTTAGAATGATACAGTTTTGACATCGTCTGTATTAACACAAGATAAAAATTAACAATATTACCTCAATTCATTTTCATTCGTGTTGTTGCATGCAAAGAGATGGCAATACTCATTGACACAGTGACACAAGATACACAATGGCACAGGAGACAATTGAGTTGAGTAGTATCGAGTTTCTGTAATTTATCAAGACACATTTTGACCGTTTCAAACCATGTATGTATCTAGGTTTTAAGTTCATTCGTGACTTAGCTAAGGGAAGTTGAATTGCAGAAATTACTGGATGCTATCTGCATTTCGTAGTTGATTTGAATAAGATTGTCAATAGTTAGGTTCTATTTGGATATATTGAGTGAGGGGTCTGTTTGAATGAATTTAACCATTGCAAGGTTGCACATCTAGTCTCACATGGAGATGTGCAAAGATCATAGTGTCTGAAGGAGATGTCCTCCCTGGGATGCGCCCAGCACAAACTATTTAGAGTTGAGTCGGTCAGGCGAGAATATTGCAGGAGGCACCGAAATGAGACCAGTCATACTTGGCTGATGCAAGGCCCATGACATGCCTATGATCAAAGGTAAAAATTCTGTGAACACACATCAGAATAGTCACACACATGAAAAAAAAAAAATGAGACACGCAGCTAGCTCTGAATATGAGCATAAAATTTAAAGGGAAATAAATAATGTATATAGAAGAGCAAGAGTTCAGAGAATTTGCTACTCGTGTCGGAAGTAAATCTTTGTAGTGAAGCTTATTAGATATATATCCTACATATATATAAGTGGAATTGTAACTAAATCATAGAAATAGGTTTAACTTTTCAAACATATTCACTTTTGAAAGAAAAGAATACTAACCACTACATTTATTTCGTACTCAGAGAGACAGTGCTTTAGATGACGGGAAACACCAGCTTCATTCTCGACGAGTACAACACCTATTGTATTTTCTTTAACCTTTAAACTTTCAGTAAGTAGGCATAAAGTGTTGAATACTTGACCACCACCATACTGCAAAGTGGATAATGTACCAAAACAGAAAATGTTTAAGCAAGTTGCACAAAGACCTATATGATCAAGGGAATCAACTACTAGTAAAGAAAATGAATAAAATGGCTATTATAAAACCCCGAATTGATAAAGCATATTTCCATACTTTTTAATTTTTCACTTGCTCAAATCACATGTTGGCAAAATTGTGAACTCGTAGGCCTCACCAAAATGTTGCACCATAAGATTAACAACAAATTTCAAAACCCAAAATGAAATAAATTTATTAAATGATATTAGAATAGCAAGCATCAAATTATATGATTAATACCCCTAGAAATAAAAGATTTCATCAGAATTACTATCATATTATGCGTCAAAGTATACGAGTTAAAGTGTAAAATAGAGAGTTGTGTACATATGAATCACTACTAAATAATATAAGAAGGTTTGTAATATTTTCTTCATAAATATAGGTCAAGAGTTTGTAATATTTTCTTCATAAATATAGGTCAAGAGTTTGTAATTTGGCTATCCTCGTCAATTTCCTACACACTTCGTCACAGCCTACTATCCTGTTGAAAAATGACAAAGCATAGAGATTGCAACCTACACTCCAAGCAAAGCTAGTGTGTAGTCATAGAGGCTTGGTCCACCTACATGGGATACCTTCAAAAGTGAAAGTTGAATACTAATTGATTATTCAAGACAACAGTGTCTAGAATCGGAACATAAGTGGAAGATAAAGGTACAAAAATTTGATTGATTAGACAAACAACCACTGCCAGATCCATGCAAGGTTTTAAATGTCAATTGGCATCTATCAATATCGCCAAAATGCATCACTCTGCTTGACAACTGATAGCAATGTTGTGTCTACATGTTGAAAATGTCCTTAAGCCAACACAATTTTCAGAGGTACCAACTAAGGAGAGCTTGTCTTGAATAGTAAGGCTAAAACTGGCCAAGTCATGAAAATTGTATTCTTGTGACTCATCCTTTGATCATGTTTTCTGGTTGTAGAGAGAGAGAGAGAGAGAGAGAGAGAGAGAGAGAGAGAGAAGAGGGGAAGAGTCCAATGTAGCACTAGTGATAGCAAAAAGAGTGAGACCCAAATAAAAAAAACTGAAATGTATCATCCTTCGTGTATTAGTGTTTGTTCCAATTGTAGGTGTCAACTGTCAATATAAGTTCTACCAATTGTAGTCAAGATATATTTACACATGGAGAAACAAGATTTCACAGGAGCATTATTTAACATGGGTTTTAAGAAAATTTTCACTTCTACAACTAGTAACTGGACAAACTATAGTAAAATGATGTCCACAAAATCTACCTTTATGATTCTGGAAAATTTACTGCAGAAATTGAGTTTTCCATCAAGCATTACATGCAGCTGCTTAAAGATGAAGTTGTTTTCGATACAGAGTATATCTTTAACCCTCAGTTGTCTTGGAGTAATTTGAATGGGTCGAGTCATATACCTAGAATAAAAGGCATAATAGGAGAAAATAATCCAAACATGAGTTTAGACAATTGATACAGTCTTCTATTCCTAAATCTATAGATATTCACATTTATTAACTGATTAATATGTTTTCATATTTGGTGACAAGTAAAACACAGTTGACAGCCTATGAGCCTAAGCAGTGTATTTCTGATTCTTCAATCTATAAAATCTTTTAAGATTTGAAGTAGTTAAGCAGGAAGAAATGCAGAAAATTGAACAAAGATTCATGGAAAAAGAAAACAGAAATTCCAATTAGCTGTATGATGAATTACCATATATAGCTAGCTTTACTGTAATATCTAATGAGAAAAATAAAAAATAAATAGAAATCAAGAGAAGGCCAAAAATCACACTGGCTAAGCAAAGACATTAATGTATACCGGCTAAGCAAAAGGGAAAATATATAACCTTAATAGTGCAACAAAATATGCATGGGCTTAGTGCAAGGATACTTGCTGATCCTGCATGCGTGGGTTTCGTGCAAGCATCCTTGCTGATCTCGCACGTAATAAACAGCCAGATAATCATGCAAGCAAATATTAAGGAGAGATGCACAAAAAGCTAGGCAGAAGAGAGACTAGTTTAATAATCCACTTCTTTATTAAACAAACTTGACAATAATACAAATATTGAAATGTCAATCAAAGTTGAAATATTTAAGAGACACTCCAT
Source organism: Kaempferia parviflora (assembly GCA_037177295.1). NCBI lineage: Eukaryota > Viridiplantae > Streptophyta > Magnoliopsida > Zingiberales > Zingiberaceae > Kaempferia > Kaempferia parviflora. The sequence continues at coordinate 1,455 of JBAMIE010181556.1, read as the reverse complement.
GACAATTTTAAGTACCAGGATCACACCATGTAGGTTAAAATAAATGCTTTGAAGTAAATGGACTGTGACCTTACTAAAGAATAAGAACCATGGTAGAAGAACAAACAGAATGATATATTTTTCAGTACAACATCAAGAACTGCCAAAAGGACTTACTTCCAAGGTGGTAATATGGAGCCAGAATGAACTGAATCAAAAAGCCATTTAGATTCTAGGGTCCAAGTATTGATAGCACATCCATACAAAAATTTTGTTGTTTTCACCTGTGAAAGCATACATTTTGAAAATTAATTACTTTAGCCAAGTATAGAACATCAAAAATTTTATGCCAAGCCAAATGAACTGAATGCATAATTACAACCCATTTATGTGGATAAGATGACTTCTCCACCACACCAGCTAGAAATAGTTGTATATTGGAATTTTAGAAACCTATCAAATTTAGCTCATCATAAACTAAAGAAACAAATTTGGTATCATAAAAAGCATGATTCTGCATTATGGTTTTCTCCTTTATGAATGTCATAATACCAGGCTAGGCAAAAGAATCAGTTATCAACTATCCTGACCAAGTCAAGCTCATCGTGACAATAAAATTGAATTCAATGTAGGTTAGGTTCAATAAATTGATTACATTACACTTGACACCCTAGACAATCACCTGTACCTCTACTATGTACACAGTACACTACCTTATTATAACTGTACACATACAACCTTGTGTATTTCAAAATAAGTATGAAATTGATAACAGTAAGGCTACGTTTACTACATTTGGTGAGGGGTAATTAGCCTTGTAATGTAATCAAGATTGCATTATAATATTGATTACTTTGAAATGTAATGTAAACAAAAGGTAATAAAGTTTTGTAATCTGAATTACATGGCCAACAAGTAATTCAATTACATTCCAAGCTTAATATTTAACTAAAATTTAAATGTCAAATATACCCCTAGTCATCGCCACCCGGCCGCAGCCCTCGCCGCAGTTGTCGTGGGTCAACCCCTCGTGGCGTTGCTCTTAGATTTGAATGCCTCGTCGAAGAAGGCGTTTATGGATTTTAGGGCGCCGATTTTTAGATTTGGACCTCAACGGTTTAATTTGTCACCGCCGGCAAAGGTCGCAGGATATTTTTATCATTTTATAATAATACGAATTACATTCCTTATAAAAATTATGGACACCAAACAAAAGAATGTAATCACCTGTAATCAAAGATTACATACATAGTATATAACTCTTTTACCAAAAGTAGTAATGTAATATTAATTACATTACATTACAATGTTTATTATATTACAAGCTTGATTACATTACCCCTAACCAAACATAGCATAAGTTCCTAACAATTATGAAATGACATCTATTTTTTTTACTTAAATAGTAAAATATAAAATAAAATATTCACAAACCTTTTGGCATACCTTCTTTGGAGAGAGAATAATGGGAGGCTT
>JBAMIE010181541.1:0-13165 GCA_037177295.1 Kaempferia parviflora | reverse complement strand
CTCCTAATTTCGGTCCCATAGATATGGAGGTAGATTCATGTAGGTACACAGACGGAAGGTGCATGGTCGGATAAATCCTAGATCGTCAGTTCCTAAAAATTAACCTCTGGTCATTATGTCAAAGATGTCATACGCCCACCATCTGTACTACACTCCGAGAGCTAATAATAATCGACTATATAGATCCATAGTAGCATTTGACTTAAAAAAAATAGGAGGCTAAATAGTTATTATTGCTTAAAAATAATTTATAATATGTAATTTTTTTATAGAGAACATAAATTAATTTTGTGTTGGGTGTGATGCTATACATACATATCACAAGTCTAAAACAATATCTAAACTTTCATAGTTCTCAACTCCTCGTTTGTCTCCTTGTTGTTGCTTGATGATCTGATTAAGTCCAGGGGATGGACGAACTCCTCGAGGGATACAAGCAGAGCACTATGATCAATCATTGATGATCAAGTATACCTCTTTGTCGGTTCAGTTCCTTATCGGGTTGCCGATTAGTCGGTTGGCAATTAGTCGGGTCGGCGGGAAATCAGGCAGCGTTGAAGCACGGTACGTTCGTTGCCCATCCAGGGCGGTAAAAATGTGTCCGACTTTGACAAATATCCTCGGAATGACAAGCACTAGAACTTTCTTTACAATTGACCGCCGAGTTGGGAAGCTGCTAACACCGAAAAGAGTTAGAAGGGAAGCCAAAGCAGACTTTTGGCGGAACTCCTCCGATACTCAAGTCAAGCGTAGGGAGGAAATAGTCTCGTGTACTCATGCGCACTAGAGAGTCGGATGAGTCCTTACCGGGCACACCACGCACTTCTCGCACATCAGCCCACGTCCTCAGAACACGTCAACACCGCTTCTCCTACTCACTACGACAGTCTCTCGAGCTTCGAGCTCAGTTCAAGTTGGACAGTGCTTGTATGACTTTGCCTTTAAGTCTGATGGCTTGGTTTTTTTATGTTGACCGAGTACTAAGTCTACCACGTGGTTCTGAGCCTAGTTGCCATTTCTGAGACATCACTTGAACCATGCTAAATCCTTTGATGTGCGAAAAATGATTTTGATTCAAATCAAGAATATTATTTCACTTGAAGTAGAAGTAGGGGTAATTCAGTATAGTATATTGAACCTTAAATCGCATACCATATTGTACCGAAAAGTTTAGTATAAAAAAAAATTTATACCGATACCGTATCAAAATTTTGATATATCAAAAATTCAGTATATGAAATTTTCGGTATAGTATAAATTCCATACTAGTTATAGTAAAATTTTGGTATTGATATGGTATATCATAAATTTCGATATAAATCTCATATCAATATCGATACTAAAATTGTTAGTATACGGTTAAATTGGTATGGGTCGATATATTTCAATACGGTATCTATGGTATACTAAATTTTCGATATATTTCCCACCCTAACACTTTCTTTTATCATGACTTCATATTGCACTAATCATTTTTTTTTTAAAAAAAATATTGTATGCTAAACATGGATCTTTCTTTACAAGAACCTCCTCTTTTATATTTAAACTCCAAGGAAAGGCTCTTTCTTGCACTTATCATATAACAAAAGCATGCACTTGAAGCATATAAACTTCACATTCAATGTGCACTCCAACATGCATTGACTCTTTGTTTTGACATGAGAAAATGGAGGTGACAGAGTCCACAAACTCACAAACTAGTAACACACACATATGTTTCCCACACCATTACAATATTTTGACTTTTATTTGATCTTTTTTAATTTCTTTCATGTAGTTCATATTCATTATCAAGCTCATTGACCAAAATAACACCTTTATTGTCAAAAAGGAGGCCAACCTTTTTTTTCCTCACTGTTTCTAGTAGAAAATGTAGTAGTAGAAGACGACAACAAATGGTTTAATGTTGTTTCATGGTGAATGAGTTGTTTGAATGAGGAAGATGAGGAGGAGAAGAGATATAAAAAAGGATAGTTACGCAAAATGTCTGTTAATGCGGGGTCCCAAAGAAAGGTCTATTATACGTAATTTTATCTTGCTTTGCAAAAAGCTACTTCCGCAACTTGAAGCCATGACCTTCAAGTAGCACGACAATTTTTGTCATTGTGCCAACTCCTTCAAGAGATAATATTTAAAACTTAATTTTATATCATGTCTAGGTTCTCTTAGGTGCCATATAATTTGACTTGGTCCTAAGGAAGGCTTCGTGTGATTTCCTTCAAAGAACAGGCATTGGAGGAGAGGAAGAGGGGAAGGTTTTCTGTGGTTGTCTATGGATGCACCTCAATCACTTCTTCTATCTTGCGCTCTGGCAAGCATGCAACCCTCTATTAGCTTCGATATAGGTTGATAAAATTGAACATGGTTTAATAACACAATACTACGATCTGACTCAATCTGAGAGAGGGGCTGGTGATGGAGGCCACACCTGCAAGTTTGTTTTTTCATTATTTAAGTTACTAACTGGCCCCGAATATAATTCTGCGGTAGTCCTGTTTCAAGTGACATAGACACCGCGATCGAACTTTTTGTTCCTGAGTCCTCTTATTAGTCCCATGGAATCAAACTATAAGCCATGTTCAAGAATCTAGCTGAGCTTTACTTCATAGATTCACTTGTTGTTAAACTCAAGAATCTAAACTATTCTCTGCCTATTCCACTTTGGGCAAGTTGCATCGACCAAGCCACCCAGGCCTTGACTCAAAACATCAGCTAGGTTTGAGAATCTAGCCGGTTTGACATCTAATATGACTTTGTCCATCATCCATTGATAATGTTATGTCGTACACTTTAAGCTCAACACTTGTAAGTATTTGCTGAAAGAGATATAACACAACGAAATTCAAATTGAGGATTCATTGAGAGAAAGAGCACAAGACATGTTATTAACATCGTCAAACGATATCAGAGCTATCGGAGTGAACTCAACGCATCACATAACAAAACTCTTACTGGAGAAGTTCATGATTCTATGCAAACGCCTGAGAATGTTCTCAGCCATCTTCTTGGTGTTGCCATCCCCTTTATGAAAGGTTGACACCAGCATTGTTGACAACACCTTGTTGCTGTAGATCTCCCTGCAGAGCCGCTCGTTCCCCTTCTCCAAGAACCTCTCTACCAGCCAGAGACTCCTCTGAAGCACCTCCTCCTCCCTGTATACCTTCAACACCCTAAGCACACTCTCCACTGCTCCGAGTTCACTCAGTGCCCTCACACTCCCCGTCACCTCCACGCTGTCATCCAAGAGCGTGCTGATGGCCGACAGTACTGCCTTTACGACCTCGGGGTTCTCATTGTCGAGGCAACCCAGCAGCCTCTCTGCAGCCTGGGATTCCAGCAAGCAGAAGGTGGTGGTTGAGGAGCAGACTCCCCGGTGTGCCGGGCAAATTAACACCATCCTACCACCTTCTTGGTTAGTGACCGATCTGGACTTGGAGAAAATGTTTATTGGCCTAGAGGGCTTCCTCACTTCTGAAGGGGGCTTCGATAGTTTTAGTGACTGAGAGGAGAGGTTCTCAAGCCCCACAGCTGCTAACCTTTGGACTTCACTGCTTCCACAATACCTCACAAGTAAATCTGCAAACACTGATGTTAAATCCCTTGACATGGCCATCTGAAGTATCTCCTGGTCAAACAAACTGCTGGTGAACCTCACAAGAATGCCCGCTAGGCCTTCCAAGTAGTGTGCTGTGAGCCTCATGCTGCTGGCGTGTATTTCGCCTCTCTGGATTTCTTGTATCCTGCTGAGCACTACCAGTACCGTACCTTGGTGAAGGAGAGCTAAATTGAGTGGTGCGCTCCTGTGTGGGAGCTTTGCGATTAAGTTGGCTGATGCAGCTTGCTTTTCGGAAATCTGCTTGCTATCATAGTTCATGATTAGGCCCTCTGGTTGGCCTTGTGTCTTGGTGAGACCACTTGCTATGGTGTCTCCCATGTGAGATGAAAGGGCGATGAGCAACTTTGCTGCAACAGTTACGAGTTCATCCAATTGAGAATTGAGGAATTCAATGATGGTTTGGGTTACCTCGAGCTCTTTTACCACCGACACGACAGTGGCCAGAGGCTTTGAGAGCTTTGTGAGCGAAAATAAGATTCTTACAATGTTCACATCTACTTTTTCCGCCATCGGGCACTTCAGAAGGTGGACAAGGTTGTAAACTGAGTACTGTGAGCTGATGGTGTGGCCATTCTTGTTCACTTTTATGTTGGAGAAATCAATTCCATCTGATTCAAGTATGTTGGCAAGGATTGCAGCAGCCTCTTCCTGGGAATCCAGGGACTCGCTGTGGATTCTGCGTGAAAATATTTCATCGATCATGAGCGGGGTGATGCCTGCGTCAATCAGTATCCTGCTGCTGGGAGGATGAGACGAGATTTGAACTAGAGTTTTGAATGCTTCTCTTCTGATGACAGGATTGCCACTACTGATCATTTGGATTAGGGTATTGGAGGCTCTCTCTGCCACATAAGACTTCATGTCATCCTCGAGAGGTATATCACCAAGGTAGCTCACCATATCCATCTGCACTTCTTCTGAACCTGTACCGTGCCGATGCAATTTAGTGACCTGGGAAGTTGTCATAGTTGTAGTTTTGACGAAAATTTAGGGAGTTGAGACTTAAAATGCTACTTACCATCAATGAGGTGGTCCAAAAGGGGTTCCATAAATCCATTCTCTGCCATACACCTAATATTCAGTGGCAACTTCTCCAAGTTCTTCAAAATTCCTTCTGCTTTTTCTGCAGCTAAAGGATCAGCTTCCTTATTGTACTTCATCGTAATCAGAATCAAGATTCCTCCGGGTGTTAGACCGATTTTGTCCAAGAACATCTCAGATTTTGAAAGCTCTAGTAAGAATGCAACAGCTGCATGCCTCTCTGAAGGATTGTAGCTGGACAGCATCTTGACTGTCCTTGTGAGGATTCTTGTCCTTGCAACGATAACCTGCAAAATATAATCCATCGATCTTTGAAGAAATTAATTCGATTTAACATTCAACTAAAACCACAAGAGAAGATTATAAACCTTTCCGTCTTCATCCTCCACCAGTGAGCGCAAAAGATGCATTGCCTTGCACCGCACAACCATACTATCATGACTTGGAAGCTGCGCTACTTGCTGTGTGATTCCAATAATGTGCATATGCCCCTTATGCTTATTATGTTGGCTTAGAAGTTGCATCTCCTTGAGTGCATCCAAAACCATGGCTTCTGAAGCAGCTAATGACAGAGAACTGCCCGCGATCTGTATTCTCATCACCTCGTTCCTTTCCTTCCACTCTTGGATTGTGCTCTTCAAAGCTAGGTTACTGCAGAAACATGTACTTTTGATCTCAATCCTTGTTGTTGGGCAGATAACATATTCTGAGGACCTCGTGAACCACTCAACAATGGCTTCCCTTTCATATGTTATGCCAGTTTCTATGGTGACGGGATCATTCATAATTTTCTCTGTCAATGGACAGAAAAAGCCTTGGTAACCTGGTTGGAGAGTTTCTGCCGATGGAGGAAGAATATCAGATGATGTTCTGGAATCGTTTCTCTGCGTGCCTTCGTGTATGCCTTTGATGAAATCTTCATAATTATTCTCCCTCTGAGGTGCTGAAACTGGGCTTTCCACTTCATTAATTTGTCCTGGTTGGCTGAATTGGTTCTTGAAATCAGAAAATGGAATCTTGCTGATATCCACTGCCATGTTTCTGATAACTGCCTCTAGTTGTTTGACAAAGGTTTGGAGCTCACCATCCAGGCTCGCTTGGTCACTGCTGCTACATCGTGTAATGAGCTCCTTCATGGTGTCGACTTTAGATGACAAAGACAGTAAGAACTCAGTTCTGCTTGTTGAAGTATTTTCTTGGACCTGTGGTTCCATTCTTGGCTCCATGGTATTTGGTTGCTGTGTATGATCAGCAACAGCTAAAATCATATATCAGATAATGCTGAAAGAAAAAAGTTAGAATTAAATGCAAAAACCTGTCTCAAAACATCATGACAACTGTCAGAAGCACACTCATACAAATTTGATCCTAATATAAGATAAAACCTGGAATTTAGTTCAACTAATGGAAATATATTCAACTTGTGATCTATCACAAGGAAAAATGACTAATCAAGTTCAACATGGCAGAAAGGAAATTTTTTGTGTTTATGAAAATGGAATTTACACATTTGGCTTGATGGAGCTGGTTTTGAAGCTTTGCCAATCAAAATATAGATAATTGAAACATGAGAAAAGGACAGAGAGTGAATGAATGAGAGGTTGTTGAAGATACTTACAGACATTTAATTGAATTTCCGGAGGAGTTTCATGACTTGCAGCATCTCACCCTCTGAATAACTAATGTCCCTTCATCTTCTGAAGAAATAAACTGATCAAATCTGTTTTCTGGATTCATCAAGATAAGGTTTTAAGAATAAGTCATTGTTGAATGAGTCACCAACTCAAGTATTACATAGTCTTCAAGGTTGACATCACTTAGTTACAGCTAAAGTTATTTTTAAACTGCTATTTTTTTTTTTCAGTGAAAGGTCAGTGACCTCCATTTTGATCTAGTTTAATAATTCTCTTGTTTATTAAATTTACTCAGTCTAAGCAAATACACAGACCATCAGCCCTCTAGCTTCTCAAGATCAACTTTGAATTTTAAAATTTGTCACTAATTTACCAAGTCAATATCAGTTTTTTATGCACATGGAGTAAACTTGCAAGAATAAGCAAAATGTTGAACTCATTCCTCATCAACCAAAATCTTGCTCCTCTCTCTCTCTTTAAAAAAAAATTCAAAATTTTGGGAGTCTTTTGCAAGGGTTTATCACATCATTTTTTTTCAGTGGCTAGTTAATTGATTATAAATTGCTATTGCTTATCTTAAACTTTTGCCTTTATAAATTGATTAATTATATATGGCCACAGACTGCATAAGAAACCAAGTTGGAGTTGAGATATAGTAGGGTTATTATTGTTATTATTAATTGTTATTTTTTGACAAAGACACAGGAAACATGGTGAGTAAGAGAAATAGTTCAAATGGTTCAGGCACATGGATACGCAACATCGAAGCAGATGAACAATACATGAAATTATGGATACTGGTGATGCATTGGGAAGATACATCAGCAATTTTTAATTAAGACCTTCCAATCTTGTTCAATGTCATACAGTGCACTGTTAATGCAGAGGATGCACCAAAATAATAAATTAAATTAGTTGCATTTAACTATTTAGGATCAAATTCCTGAATATGATTCATCCACAACTTCTCATAATCAAGTAAATCACCTATATTTAAATTTTCTTTCCAAATTCTCATAATTAACTGGTGATAGGCATAGCACCTTTATGTTTTAACCAGGAAACATAACAACAATTATCTGTGCCTGAAACAAATTCTCATGATTTTGCAAGAGGTAGACAATGATTACATAATAGTTCAAAAATTTCTAAGCATTTTAACTATCAATATCTATACTATTAATGATATATTTATTCATCAATATCTACTACATTGCCTTGTATGCCTAACAAAAATAAAATAAACATGCTCAGTGTTCCATTAAATCTTCGACACTAAAGCTGCAACATTGTTCATCCATATATAGTCTACTAAAAGCAACAGGGATAATATGGTTGGACCTGCACAAGTAACCCTCTTCTAAGGTTACCAAAAGCAACAAGTAAGACTTGGTTTTTATATGTTACTAATATCGAAATGTAAAAGAATAGCATAAAGAATAAATTGGCAATCAAATTCACCTTCAAATTAACACAGAACAAGTCTAATCGCACAAAGGTTATACAAAGATGCTAATTTCAAGATAGGACAGACTACTTCCACAACCTCAGTAGAATGGCACCATCATGAAATGATTTTATTATAAATCTTACATTCTTCATTACCTGCACTGCTACCAGAGAAGGCATGGCCAATGACATTAATAACTGATGCAGAACAAACCTTCTTCACATCCTCCTCAAAATTCCTACTCAAAACTGGCATGAAGTGCCAAACCTCTGCCTCAAGCGAGCAGCAGCACTGCACTTCCGACCTCGGAACGCACCTCGCAGCAACTCCTGGAACTTCTCTAGGAAGGCAGTCCACTCTGCCTCTCCCATGTCTGAGAGCTTCACGAAACTCACACTTGCAGGAAGCTGCTCATTGGCACTCCTGTACTCACCACCCTTAAACCTGCTGCTGTCATCGCCTTCACTGGTTTTACTTTTTGACAGGCTTGATTTTGGAAAACCTGCAAGATACCGCTGACTTTTTCTAACAATGCTTACCCCCTTCAGTGAGATGGACAGCTTTGAAACATCTGGAATATGGCCAGCCTCAAATGGTGGCAAGCAATTAGCTTTTTCCAGATCTTCATCTTCATTTTCATCCTCAAGCTCCTCTTCGTCTTCTACACTTTCTTCTAATTTTGATAGTAGATTTCTAGAAATACCTCCTCTGTATACACAGTGGCTGACTGGGGATGTTTCTTGCATCAATGCATCATTATCTTCATAGTCAAGGTCAAACTGAATGCCTTCATCATCTGGAGAATCACATTTTGGAGAAAAAGCCTCTCTTTCTGCCACTAACCTTCTTGCCTCAATGCAGATAACCTCCAACTCACTAGGCTCCTCTTCCATTCCACTAAATTCCCTGCTCATCATCTCTCCGATCTCAGCAAGGCAAAGTCCAAATGCAGTTGCTTCCTTGAGAAAAATTGTCGAGAGTACCAACACTCTAAGGCATGATTCTCGGATCATAGGTAGCTCCATTCGGAGCATCTCAGAATCTCTAAATGGGTCAAGGTTCCTAATATACTTGAGCTCTTCCTCAGAAAAAGGGATCGATGATTGTGGCCAGTGGATCCATTCAAAATACGGATCCTCCAAGCTCTCAGGCAAGCAAAAACCATGATCAATTGGGATTAATTCCATCACAGCCCCAAACCTACCAGCATTACCATCAATTTTCCTCACAAGAAGGTTCCCGGCATGCCTATCAGTATTGAAGATCCTAACATCAAGTATCCCAATCCTGTGCACCACTGTGACAGGGAAGCTTGAGGTGCCATGATCACTAGCATCAAAGTCATGTGGAATGTACTTCTGCAATGAAGCAATTTTGCTGGCAGCATTTATCTTCCTACAAGAGGCCTTAATGCTGCCTTCGGAGCTAATGTCTTCATTCAGATGAAATACTGGATGTGTGATCTTGACAAGGGCTGTTGGAGGGACATTGGCAAAGTTGTCGTAATCCAGGAGGTAGGCGGCAACCTCTCTGAACCCGGTCTCACCAACTCGAACAGACCTTTTCAGCCCAGGTTGTCCAAGGGCCTTACCTATAAAACCTTTAGGATTGTTTGGTGCAAATGGCTCCTCATCCGTCGGCTTCACAATAGCAATGTTTGCACCACTTATGTTCCGGAAGAAGTATGCACCACCAAGTCCTCTGTGAACTGCAATAGGATCTATGGCTTTCTTAATACCCTTCACTGCATCATTAACAAGTAGTTTTACTTCGGAACAGTTGTTCGAGCATAAAATTTCAATAAAATCACTATGATCTCCACTTTGCTGAAGATCATTCCCAATCGGTGAGAGGCATGGAGTGGAGGAACTCCTCTGCAGGAAGCTCCTTGTCAATAATAATGGGGAGTCATTCCGCACAACACTGAGATCATTTTTCAAAACAACATCACCCAGTGAAAGAGAACTCTCCTCAGTTGGCATATTGAGAGCGAGCTGCAATCTCCGTTTAACGGTGTGCACATTGTCACCGCGATCCAGTTCAACGCCTAAGACCAAGCCAGTGTCCGTCTGAACAAACACACGCCTTCGACCAGATGTCTTTCCTTCACTCCTCGGGTTCACAATGCAGTCATTGCTTAGAACTGAAACAGCCATTTGAGTCTGAACAGGGCTATCAAAATTGGGAGCCATGGAATCAGGAGGCTGTTGAAAGCAAGAGCAAGGAAGTTTTTCTCCCTGAAGCGTATCCCTATCACAGAGGTAAGTGCAGCAGCAAAGAGAACAGACGATGCACAAACGACCATGAATAGAGCAATTAGAAAACACAAAGGAGAAAATGGAGATGATCTGACTACCCTTAATTCAGAGAAGCCATCTTCTAAGACAGATCTAAAGGATGAAACCTGCCAAAAAAGAGGGATTTTGTTTTACTGTTATGGTATCTAATCCATTGAAGGTAAACAAATCTACATATGTTTTTTTCTCGCACGTAATCGAAATCAATGTAAACGAAAATTAATCATTTCAAAACACAACCGTGATCCAGAATCAAAAAACAAATGAAAGATAAACGATTAAAATTTGCAAAATAGTAAGAACAAGAAAATAAAGATGAAAGTAATGCGCAAAATCATTGCAACTAAACAGTGATTACGTTTTTTTTTGGGGGGTCAAAAGCGGTGGAAAATGGCTAATTTCCAACAAACTAAAATATCGTCATTCCCAGATCAGTTCACATTAGATTCATAGAAGACCAAAAATCAAGGAAAGATGTTTAGAGAGATGTTTTTCTAAGATACCAGCGATGGATCGAGCGAACTGTACGCGACGAAGTGAGATCTGACAAGATCTCGCCTGCAAGCCACGAACAGAGAGATCGGCGGATCGGCGTGGCCAACGACGGAGATCCGGCAGGAAAACGACGACGACGCCAAGAAACAGCGATCGACGGCTACGGATCCATGCGACGTCGCCTTCGTCCCCTTGATTCCTCCAGGGTCCTCATCCGAATCCTTCGCCCCGCACAGACCGACCAGTCCAGTGACTCCAGTAAAATATAATTTTTTTTTTTTTGAAATTTCAAAAAATAATATAATTAAATATTTAAGAGTGGTACGGTTTGCTCCTTAGGTTTGGTATCTGAGCCGTCCGTTGGCGTGGACTGACCGTTGATTGCTCGCCACGTTGTGGGCATGATCCCGTGCTCGTCGGGTTCTCTATGTACGTTACTTGCCCTGGTCCTTTGTTACGTGTGCTGTTGTTTTATTGGCTATTTGGTGCTCATTTATTGAGGTACTAGAAAAGGAAATTGAGTCATATGCATGCATTTTCATTTAATTATTCATTGAATGATAAGTTGTGTAGTGTGGATGGATATGATTTTTTTTTTCCTCTCGCACTAGACTTGTTTACTAAAAGGGGTCCTCTTAGAGTGGTATGGTAATTAAAATATGAGAGATTATTATATGAGATTATGAGATTTAAACTCTGTGTATTCAAGTATACCCTCTTTCATATTTTGTCACTTGCACCAATGTTAGTAGTCACCTGTAATTTATCTCCTTAATGTTGGCATAGGGACGGATTGACGGGAGCGCTGGGTGAGCAAATCACCTTTTATCATATGGTTACTGAAAGGTGGAGTTGCTACAATTGATTATTGGGAGGTGTGCCCCCTATGTGCATAATGTAATTGATTCTTAAGTAATAAATTGTTACGTAAGAGTAGAGATTGAATTCTCGAGGAATAATTCTTTGAGAAATAAAATTCCTCTCATCCAACGAGGTTGTTTAGTTATCATGATTTTTTTTTTTATTTTGTTACAGGATTAGTGGTGAGGGATATTTAGAATGAGTGAATCATCTTTTGCCACTTTTTTATTTATTGTGGATTGAGATGACCGTGTGAGGTCGTCTGTAGCTCGTAGTTGTTAAGGTGGTCACGTAGGATCTGTAGGACCGTTGCATGCCGGTTTAGGTGCGTAAGTCGACAATTAATTCTGAAAAATAAATCTATACCAATCTCGTGTGTAATTAACTTAACCAAACACAATATATAATAAGTTAAACAGAAATATAATACGAGACTACAAGGATTTACTTGGATCGCAATCAGGGGATTGCTACTCCAAGGCAAATGAAGCGCTTAATCGAATTCTCCTTCCTTGGAGGCGGAGAAGCCTCGTACAAACGTTGCAGCACAGAACTTTGAAACACAAAGAGAAAGAAGAATACAAGTGTTTGGATCACTAAAACAGATAAACCAAAGCTCTATTTATAGCTTTGGAAAATTTTATCTAGAAGTTGTCCGGGGCGCCAGACGGGATCAGCTCGTCAACGCAGACCAGATAACGGGAAAATTGATTCCGGGCGCCTGGACCTGGTCCGGGCACCCCGGAGGTCCCGACCGATCAACTTCGCGTTGACCGGTCCTGCCGTCTGGCTTCTTTTTGGGGGTCTTCTGGGTAATTTCAGACAACCGGAATAGGGTTCACCCAAACCCAATTTTTGTCATTCATTGAGCGACCTTCCTCCCCGGCTTCTCGTCCCTCGAAACGCTGCGCATGCCCTTCTCGTCCGTCGGTGTACTCTTCCGCAGTCTTCCGCGACCCTCGGATGCGCCGAGCCCGTCGGCTCCCTCCCGCATCATACTTCTCGTCCGCTGCGTCTTTCGCTCGACTTCTTGTGATCCTAAGCTCCTACACACTCAGTCACAAGGTTAGAACCACAACAGGACCTAACCTAACTAAGTTGGCCACATCAAAACTACCAAGGGGACCAACAATCTCCTCATTTTTTATGTGAGCTATCTTAGTTAAGTTTGGGTTAAAATAAACAGTAAATAAGCATAAACAATTTAAAGCAGCTAAGGGAAACAATGAAAAATTTTTACTAAAGCAATCTATCCCCTAGACTTAAGTTATTCTCCCTCTTTGATCACATAAAAAATTAGGAGCAAATAATAATTCGAAGTTAAATTAAAAAAATTGTAAATTTCGAAGTTTAAATTAATTGAAAATAAAGAAATCAAAAATATTTGTCTAAGTATCAGGTAATAAATTTGTAAGTGTCATTTGCAACTTTCAAAACAATATTCTAAAAAAAATTTCGAAGTTTAATTGTTTTCAAAATCCAAGTTGAATAATTGTCCAACATTTGAAAAAAAATTTCAACAATTTAAAATACTTGAAAAATTTTCCAAAAAAAAATTCTAACTTTTTGAAGCAGTTAATTCAATCAAGAAAATATTTTTTATTAAGTGCAAAAAAAAGTTCAATTATACTAAGCAAGTTTTAGGAACTCAATAGAGATTCCTACCTACTGGATTAACTAGATATTTCTTTGCAAATATATTTTTGGGCTATTCTTTTTATTTGTCCAGGATGAAAGTGATAATACTAATTAATTCCAACATTTTGAAATT
>JBAMIE010181531.1:0-13165 GCA_037177295.1 Kaempferia parviflora | reverse complement strand
AAATATAAAAAATGATAAAATTTATATAAATAAAAAAATATGTATAAAAAATTTTAGAAATGTAAATTATATAAAAGCACGATGACAATTATGTAAAATGATAAATTTATTAAGGACATAAATGTCAACTTTTAATTTTGCATGCATTCAAAAAAGAAGAAGCAGGAAAAAATATCAAATTCTTACTTCTAGCTTTTGAGTAAAAGTTATAGAAGCTGAAGCAGAATTTGATATTCGCAAATACTCAAAAGTGCTTTTATGTAACTAGAAGCTAAAATGTGTTTCGCAGAAGCTCGACCAAACACTAGCTTAGTCTTTCTTGTTGTAGAGCTGTTGAAACAACTTTCTTTACAAGAAGACCAATTATAATCTCTTGTTATGACTGATTCTTCTATTTATATCCATATGAAATATGGAAAAGGGGTTTTGTTACTGCTTATACCATTAGATTAAACACATATAGCTGAAGAAATTTCTTGAAATTCCAAAATAACGACCTTCAGATAAAGTAGTGAATCACTACAAACCAACCATAGCTAAGCTGACAATTCTGTGATTTCTTAAATTATGAGATTTATCACAGTGAAAAAAACTGTGTTCACAACAAGCAATTTTTGTTTTTTTTTGTATGTCATGTTAACTTATGATCTTTGCTGCTTAATGTCTCTTTTCTGCTTCATGCCATCTCCCTTAGTGGGTGCGAAATCATAGAACCATTATAATCTCCATCAACTCTTATATTTCCAACTTTTGCTGGATTTAAATCTTTGTTTGAGAACCATTTTTTTATTAAAAAAAAATTAAATACATGTTTCTGATGGGACTTCCTTATCCTTTCACTGATCAGGTACACGAAATACGTGACTTTTTCTGGGATGGGTTACCTTTGCGAGGTGCATCATGGTTACGGGAGGAGCCCATTGAGAATATTTGGCAGAGAGTTGTTTTGGTTCCTGCTTGTGGTGGTGTAATAGTTGGTATGCTAAATAGTCTAAGGAGTTCCTTGAAAGAAACATCAGGCACAACATCATCTGTGAAGGAAGCAATGAGACCACTTGTGAAAACCATAGCTGCTTCTGTCACCCTTGGGACAGCGAATTCATTAGGACCTGAGGGTCCTAGTGTTGAAATAGGTTCCTCCATTGCAAAAGGGATTGGTCAGTTGTTCGGGTTGCGTGGTGGAAAAAGTTTGTCTCTTGTAGCCGCAGGATCAGCTGCAGGAATTTCATCAGGTCCTACTTCCATTATGCACTCATGCTAGATTTGTGTTTGTAAAACAAGTAATTAACATTCTCCTCCTCTTGAATTCCCTTGAACACTGAAGCTCACAGCTTCCGTGTACTAAATCTCATGGATAAGCATGCTGAACCTTTGGAGTAATGTTATCTACTTAAACAAATTGACATTTCCCTTAAGTATGTTGATCACAGTTGCCATATTTTTACATTCAATTTTCTATCATACATAGAGCTTCCATTTCACCTCATAAATGAAGTTCCCTTGAAAAATAAGTGGGAACAGCTTCTTGAAGACTAGCACATTTATTCTAGTGCCATATTTACAACAATAACAAGCCAATGCTGTGTTTACATTCATGATTATTTTTAAGCAATAGATTTTGTTTAATGTGCCAGCTAGATTTTTCATATCTATGAAATACCATTATAAACAAGATTCACATTCTCTTGTTGGCTCCTGATAGGATTATGGATACACAATGAAACCACACATCACTAATACTTGTTTGTAGTGGAAATGAACAATAACATAGACAAAAAGAAGTTGTGGCTCACCATCTTTTATTTTTCTAATCCATATATAGACCTGAAAAACAATCATTGTTGTTTTTCCCCCATTTAGTTTGTGTCATCCACAAGGAGCTTATGGTTTTCACCGTAAAGCAGATGGATTGAATTTATTACTTCTTACATTCATTCTTCAATTCCTGGTTTGTTAAATACATAGTATCTAAATTTGATTATAGGTTTCAATGCTGCTGTTGCTGGATGTTTCTTTGCTGTGGAATCTGTCTTATGGCCTTCAACAACTGATCCATTCTTGTCCCTTTCAAATTCGACATCAATGGTGATACTCAGTTCTGTCATAGCATCTGTTGTTTCAGAGATCGGTCTTGGTTCTGAACCAACTTTCACTGTTCCAGACTATGACTTCCGTTCACCAAGTGGTACGCTCCATTTCCTCATTATTCAATTTTGAGTTTATTATGGTTTGGTTCTGGAGCTTTATTTCTAGTTGTATTTTACAAGTTTGATAGAGTCTTGAATGAGATTCTATCTTTTAAGAAGCTATTTTCAGAATGTGTGCTACAGAACATGACGTAATCTGATGATGTCTATCGTTCAATGAATTTTCAGAGCTTCCTTTGTATCTTTTGCTCGGAGTCCTTTGCGGGATAGTTTCTGTGACCTTATCAGGATGCACGTCTTTGGCACTGGAAGCAGTTGACTACCTTCAAAGAACCACAGGTGTAACAAAGGCCATATTTCCTGCATTGGGTGGCCTCATTGTTGGTTTGATAGCTTTATCGTATCCTGAAATTCTCTACTGGGGCTTTGAGAATGTGGACATTCTACTTGAATCACGACCTTTTGTGAATAGTCTTCCCACTAACATCTTGTTTCAGTTAGTTGGTGTGAAAATATTTGCAACATCTTTAAGCCGTGCTTCGGGTTTGGTGGGCGGCTACTACGCACCATCCCTTTTTATAGGTGCAGCAACAGGAATGGCTTACGGCAAATTCATGTCGTCTACATTCTGCGGCCCAAACCCATTGATTCATCTCTCTGCCCTGGAAGTGGCATCACCACAAGCATACGGTCTGGTAACTTCTCTCTACGAAGCCCACAATAGATCATAGTTAGAGAATTGTTCTCACATTGGCTTGCACTTTTTGTACTTCAAGTAGAATAACAGTTTAAAACCAGTGGCTGACCTTCGAACGCATGATACTCACGTTCATTAATTTCATATTCATAGGGCTGTTCTTTCCCACAAAAGAAATGACAACTAAATAGAGAACTAAAATGGATTATAGTATATTCTCAATAACTACTTTAAGATCATTAGAATTTAGAATACATCTTGCTCTTTGTACCTGTTATTCACGTGGATCATCGTTCAATGGTCTGTGTCGAGTCTATGGCATGTGTGAAATGCAATTCTTCGACACTAACAAAGTTTTTGCTAATGTTTACAGGTGGGAATGGCTGCCACTCTTGCAGGTGTATGCCAAGTACCTTTGACGTCAGTTTTGCTTCTGTTTGAGCTAACACAGGACTACCGAATTGTTCTACCACTTCTTGGAGCTGTCGGGATATCATCATGGATAACATCCCGCACGAGCATTAAAAGAAAAGTTGCAAATAAGTTGGATGACTTGCAAGGAAATGACAGAGATGTTCCTCGACGTGCAAGTGTGCCCAGTGAGAACCAGAACGACGACTACTATACTGCAGCTTCTGATGAAAACAATAACATCGATTTGTGTGAGATCGAGACTTCTCTTTGTGTCTATGATATCAGTGCTGAAGCCAGTAGTATGCCGCACAAGCTCACAGTATCTCAGGCTATGAGAACTAAATACCTTAGCATGCTGATGAATACTTCTGTAATTGAGGCAGTCACTCTCATGCAAACGGAGAAGCAATCCTGCGTGGTAATAATTGATGGCGCCGGTTTCTTGGTAGGGTTGCTACTTTTGGAGGAAATCCATAGTTTCCTTAAATCAAGGACGACAAGAGACACCGATGCTGAGGTAAGAAAAAAAAACCCATAACATATTAATAAGTTAGATTTCTTGGTAGAATATACAGACATTCAAAGGTAATCAATTAGATCCTATACTTCAAATATAACCAAATATAATTGTAGGTGACATGAGGCTCGAAGAAGGAAGGTCTCAGGACTGAGGAACAATGACATAGAATCAGTTCCCAACTGATTCCATTTAATAGCATTATCTAGCAAGTGTAGCACAGAATTGTTTGCAATAGCTCTCATGTAATAGATTGTCATTGCTGCTCATCAGGTAAACGATATTCTTGTATCCGACATATGCCATGTTGAAGGAGGCAAGTGCAGGACATGGACAGCTACGCCTGAAATGGAACTTCTTGCAGCCAGATATATTATGGACTTGCACGGAGTCGATCACCTCCCTGTTGTTTCACAGCATGTTGACGGACGAGAAAGTTCGCTGTTGGTTGGTCTCTTGGACAGGGAATGCGTTAGCATCGCTTTCCGGTAAAAATCCTTGTGCACAATCGTTTATATCGGCAGTTAGTCCTTCATGTGGACGATCTCATTGTTAACACTATCTTTGTTGCAGAGCTGCAGCAGCTAAAGAATATCTTAGCTTGTCCTCTATGACCAGAAGGCTTGAGTCTTGACGAAGAGAACATCACGGAGAACCTTATGATCCTTTCATTGCATACCATCAATTTAAAAAAAAAAAAAATCCCTAAACCCATGGATGAACAGTGCACTTTTTAGCAGTGCCCGACAGAATTTTTGGGGAGGTAATAAAGGTACAACTCGACAATTTATCTTCGATGAGCCATACAATTTTAACGTAATATTATAAGGTCACAAGTGTTAAAGAAAAAGAAAAAGAAAACGATGAACGTGTAAACAAACTGGTAAGCCATGGCCAAACTCATCAAACTTCTAACCAAAACAAGAACATGGGAGTTTACCCTCTGCCAACGTAACCAAAATGGATTATAAAAAAATATGAAATATCCCCAATATATATATATATATACTAATAAATACTACTTCATAGCAAACCGGCCTCGATGAGATTCCTCCTCCTTAAGGTCTCATCGACGAGCTTGAAAGTTTTCTTTATAAGTTTCTGATCCAAGGCTGTTGTCCGGTAGATTTTGAAGACTCGGTCGACACGGTCTGGTTTGCTGTTTTGGAAATAAAGTTCCTCGTATTTCTTCTTCACAAACCTATACCCCAAAAAAAAAAAAAAAAAATGCATAGCTAAGATTAGCATTAATCAAGGATCAGAAAAAATCATGTATGAAATTAAGAATAATTTCCTTTCTTCAACAAACAACATAAATAACTGATATAAAGTTAAATTGTAGTTGATTCCCTACCTAATGGGTAAAGCAATACATGACAAATCCCTGTGGATTAGAATCTGCTAAGAAAGGAGCTACTCCTAGAATATTCTTTGTTCGTTGTGGTTAGAGATTTGAGGCGTAGAATCAGGTAGAAGTCGCAAATTGAATAGAAAGAGCAGCTAAGCTAGAAGAAGATAGGCAAACTTTATGAGTGAACAAAGGTAGTGGTAGATCTATTGGTTTCTGTTGATAAACATGATATATTAAGAAAGTTCGCGATGACCAAAACCTGAGTATTCCTGACAAGTGTGAGGGGCCTGTGTATAAAACATAAACCGAATTGCCAAGAATAACCACATGCACAATTTATAATTTTTAGTATAGAATATGGAAGGCAGAATTAACTTACTCATATGCATGTTCCACCTCTTGTCTCCCAGATCCCACAGGCTGATAATCCTTGAACCACTCACATACATTCAACGGAACCTGTTCAAAGAAAAATATTAGATAATAACTAAGAAACAATTGAATAATTAATTTTTCAGCAAGAAATTCTTACCTTTTGAACCTTCTTTTCAAAGATGTCAAACTTATTCAGGAACAGCATGAACGAAGATTTCTGATCAAGACAGGTTTAGTATTTAGGAAGGGGGCAAAGAATGAAACTATAAAGCATTAAATCAAGAAGACGATAAGAAGTTTCATTTAAACCTCAAAGCAAGATTGCTTCAGCACCCACTCGAACAGTTCCTTAGTCTCCATCATCCGATTTTTCGTCTCATCCTCAAAGAGCAGCTGATCGTATCTGCAACAATATATTATCTTTGAGATGCACTTGGTTTACAGTTCTACACTTTAGGTACATGGCAAAACACCAAGAAGCGTATAAATTGACAAATTTGGCAATCTTGAAATATCAAGTTTATTAAAGGCAGTAATTTATGCTGCAAATCAAAAAAGATATTGAAGTTACAAATTATTCTAATTCAACCAAGCTTTACAGTAAGAACTATGAATCTATAGAATTGGGAGCATACCAAAAGATCATAACCTTACTCGCTAATTGCAGCACAAAAAATCACAGATGTAACACCTTCAAATAGATGGATCCATTTTCTTCTTTCATTTCTCTGGCCCCCAACATCGTATAACCTGTAAACTTCACCACTTTTTCTGCTCTCACCAACCGGACTGCACAAGATTTTTTTAAAAAGAAAAAAAATCATGAATGACCTCCACTTGCTTAATAGATAAAGTTTTCTCGAAAAACTATAAAAGAGAGCCATGTTGGTAAGATCAGATCATAATAAACCCAGATAGAAAGTTTTCTATTAGTTTATTTTTACATATTGTTTTATACTTTATAAATACAAACATATACATTTTGAAATCTTTTTTTAACAATTTAATAGACATGCTGGATCAGTTTAGTGAAAAAAATCCCTTACCTGAATTAGCTTAGTCTAAATGATTTTCTAATTTCAAAATTTTCCTCCCACATGAACATCAAGCTCAGCCTTCCATGCAAAAACAAAAAATTTATATGCAGGTACTAATAAAAATGCAGATAGATAAGGGACCTGAACTGAATCTCCACAACACCAGTAGTTCGAACTCTGGCATGAAGCACATCCTCCTAGAATAAAGTATATCAAAAGGTCAAGCCAATATGTCAAGCAAGAACTAGTTTGAAATGTCCACCTCTAATAGCACAGCGCAAAAGGAAATTATATAGGAGCACCCAAGAGCAAAAGCAAGACCAACAGAGAATAGTCACGTTAATAAGCACAAGTGGTAGCTATAAAACCAACTCCATGAATGACATTATTTAGGCTAAGTAGAAAAAAAAACATACATAGTTCTTCTAAAATGCTTTTGAGAAATCAACTTTGTTTCTCCAATTTATAACTAGAGGGGAAGACACACTTCCCGGAAGCTTGACAAAATCACATGAAGAAAAAGGTTTTGGATGACTACCTTAGTTGGAACATAAGTTGCTTCAGAAAATCGTTCAAGATTTTCCATAAAATACTGAGCACAATCTGGGACTTGCAATTTGTTCCCATGAGAATAAGTTTCCTGCAAGTACTTTTCAACCATCAACTTGTGCCCAACAACCAAACACGAAAATGTTCTACACCTGTTGAACATTGAGATATGAACCTGAATAGCAGGGTCATTCCACAAAGTTGTGATCTCTTTGGCAATCTCTTTAGTAAGATAAGGATAATCCATTTTGCTTCCAATTTCTGATAACTTTTCACCAATATCCTGGCATCACGAGGACCATGTCAAAAAGATATATACAGCAATTAAATATTGGACCATGTCTTAGTGGTATGCATGTGCAATAAAAAATGTCTTATTTGATTCATTTATATTGAACCAAATTTAGTTTAAAATTCTAAGCTACTCTATTTGGTAGCTTATGGCATATAAGTTCAATGAAAACAATTATTTTATCAGTGACAACCATTTTAGATATTGATTATATGCACATTACTCATATATATGTTCTATTTTACATTGTTGATTAAATTCATAGCTAACTTTTTGTATTTTGCAATGTATGATTTTATGCAAGCTAATCATTTTTATCAAAATGTAAACATTTTGAATATCGATTGCATATGCTCTCCAATACACGATATGCAATGCGTCAACCTCATACCACCTACATCCACTTTGTGAAATCTTGCTCTGAACAGTCAAGATTTTGGTTATCTAGACCTAGGAGGTTCAATGAGAAAGAGGGACAACAGTAATTCAAGATTCATCGAATTCTATGATAGTAGCAATGTTTATTTCTTCGGCTCAAAGGAAAAAACAATGGGAAAGGATATGAAGTAAAGCTTAAAATCTTAAATTAAAGAACAGTCTAATAATTATTCAGATCAAACAATATGGCATTAAGACAACTGTTATATACTCTTCCAGTGTATTTTACCGACCAACATCCTGACCAATGATACACCGATAATAAGTCAGAAAATAGTTAAGGTTCAGACTATTACAAATCTAAGCCTCCTTATTCAAAGCTCCATGAGTAGCAAAAAGAAGGCATAACCAAACCTTATTTTCAGTGCAGACAACGTACTTCGAAGAACTAGGATCATTTTGTGCCAATTCTTTTGCCCCATCATACAATATCTGTTTAAATTCAATCAAATTAGATCAAAGAAAGATAAACACAATCGTGCATAGTAAATTAGAGTTGGAAGCTCAAACTTGCTTCCTCCCTCTCCATGTAAAAGAAACAAACCAACACACCAAATTTAGTGCATACTTTAATTGTCTGATAAACATTTGCATGGATAACTGATGCATAGCTTTTTAGCTCCATCTCATCAAAACCAGTTTGAAAAAGAAGCCTTATCTATAACAAAAACAAACCCATGAAATATCAGTCGAGATGTGCATCAGCCAAAAACAAAAAGGTAAGAAGTAATAAAAATCCAACCTGCTTAAAAATAGTAGATTTTCCTGATTCTCCAGCGCCTTTAGTTAAAAAAAAAAAAAAGAAAGGAATGAAAATAAAAATGAGTACAAGAGGACAATGTTGAGAATTAACAACTAGCATGGGTAGAGACAAGAGGCAAAAAATACAAACTAGAAGAGACAACTTATGTCAGTTAAACTTTCTCCTTGGGTCCACTAAATATCAATCATGCTCCTTTCAAATGACACAAAAAGTAGAAGATTGTACTAAATTCTAAGATGCATTCTAAAAAAATAATTCTCTTGACAACTATACTAAATAATATCTGTGAAGTGTGTTGTATAAGTATTTAAGAAGAAACAAGAGCATGGACAAAATAGTTGTAGGGGGGAGATTGGTGGTAATGCATTATTTTTGCTAGGACAATTGATAGATGCATAGCATATTATGTTTGAGCATACCAAGAAGTAGAAGCTTATGAATATGTTGTTCCGCTTTGGTTTCTTGAGCAATCCTCCTGTCAATTTCAGCAGCCTGAAATATAAGCACAAGCAAGAACTGGGATATCAGACATAAGCCCCAAGCTCAAGTCATTATATAACAATTCATTAGAGATTGAGATACACATCTGACTTTAATAGTTGATTCCAAGAATGGCGAAAAGTTACCTGTATGTTTTCTTCAGCATCAACTTCATTCAATGGCTGTTGTCGACTGCAAAATGAGCCCATGCTTACTATGGAAAGTGAAAGCATGGATCTCATACTTTATGTACCATGTCAGATTTCTTAAATTAACTTCCTGCATATGGTAGCCTCATTCTGGATTACATGCCTGATGATTAAACAGCAAACATAATAGTTAGAATATGTTAGGCATAAAAAAATGACAATGCAAAAGAATAACATGGCCAAAAAATGTTAGAAAAGTAATTCGATAATTCCATATACTAGAATTATCTAAAAGGCAAGTATCCTCAGTTAACCATGACTGAATAAGGTCGGAAATCACCATTTCCCAACAAGGTAATTAATTACATATTTTATATATAAACTGTCAACAAAGAACTGGATAAATTAACAAGATTCACTTATCCTATGCTTAAATGAATACGCCCAATCAAATTAGATTGCAGAGACCATAACTGAGTGAGTGGAATATCTTCATCTTACAGTCTGCAACTGTATAAAATATATTTTGCAGTTGTCTCCCTATTCACATAATTATGTAAATAAGTATCGTGCAAGACAGTGCATTTGTTGCACTCAGGGATATCAACAAGGGGAAATAGTGCAAACCCACACAAATAAGTACAGAAGTTTGAAACAAGAAAAAACATATTACAGTTAAAAGAAATTATATTTAATCCTCCATGGCAACATGTAGCAATTTTTCCCTACCTTATTGATGCTTTGTTTGATAATATTTATTTATTTTAAGTTGACAAGGCTTCTATTTTTTATTTTATTTTTGTCATTTCTACTATCAGGAGACATATCACCTGCTTCATGAAGCACTTTTTAACAAAAAGTCGATAAATAAGCTGGAAAATGTAACAACAAGCGTTGATCAACTGATATATACAAGAGATTGACTTCTAGTTGTAGGCTAACATACCGCATATAATATATATATCCCGCACATCTTATCCTGCACACCCAAAAAAAAATTCGATTTTAATTTTTTTTTCTTAATACTATAACTCAACCCATAAACCCTAAAGGCAAAATCTTATATATATATATATATATAGAGAGAGAGAGAGAGAGAGAGAGAGAGTTCTGATATGCTGCACACCCCGACTGCACGCCTGTGGACGACTGAGTGGGATTCTAAGCATTCGGATCACTTCCGGGTGCCCCAAGTCAATTTCGAGTACTCGGGGCAGCAGGAATCCCACTCAGTCGCCCATAGGTGCGCACAGTCGAGGTGTGCAATATATATATATATATATATATATATATATATGGATCTTGAACCCCTAAGTACTCGCATCTGGGCCAACTTGTTTTCCATGCTTGCTCCCCTTAATGTACCACACATTTACATTGTTCATCCTCCTCTCTTCTGTCAATCAAGTCGTATAGCCATCTTATACCATGTGTTAACCAAAGTTAATCACTGAAATGAGCATGATGAAAAATAATTCTTACTTCATTCATGGCATTCACGTCAAGATTGTTCTCCACAGAAAAGAAAATTGCCACATTCTCTTATCAGTCAGTGCCACCTATCACAATACCACCTGATGAATTCTTCCAGTTCATCCCACCCGCACTGATCTCACCACATTCTTAAGCTCCACCAGGAATGATGACCGAATCCTTTCCAGGTTATCAATCCTTCACTCTTTTCCAAATTTTACTTTTGTCAATAACCTAAAAGAAGCCAGACAGCAACCCACCACACTAAGACCCCTTCAACTCGACCAAAATCCTACATCAAAGATATCACTGACACTCTGACAGCACTACTACACCCACACAACACACGAGGTATCTCCTTGAACTCCAATGCACTAAACAACATCAACATTGGTCGAAACACTAGGTGGAAATCTGAATTAACAGTTCCAGAAGAATAAAATCGCATAACCACTAGTTCCAAAGAACAATAAGGTTGGCAGAAACCCTAATCTAATCAAGTCAGACGCATGAGCAAAAAAACAAAAAACGAACAAACAATTCAAGACGGCGGAGTGGAGGTACCCCACCTCGTAGCTCCACTACCTTGACGAGGCGGCGGCGACGATGACGGCGACTGCAGCTCCGGCGTCTTCCAAGCGCTAGTAAACTGATGCTGCCGATCGCACAGATCTGAGAATCAGGAAATTTCTCACGCACCAGTAGCAGCCAAGCGTCATGGGTTATGCGGGTCGCGGGGACCGGTGCGGACTCACGAGCCGATGGGCCAAAAGAGCGGTCAACAGCCCGATTCGAATCGGGATTCGTCGAATGGACAGTCCAGATTAAAGAGAGCAGCCACGGGGTCAGATCCAGCCGTCAAGTGACTGGCGGGGAAGTCCGCACGGGAAGACTAATCTTTGACGACATTTTATTAGAAGCTAATGGGGACATTAATAGGGTAATTATATTAAGAGGAAGGAGTTCAATAGCCTTCAGAATGAATAATTAATTATGCTGTTTGTCGTTAAGAATCGACAAGATTGATTAAGATATCGCTCTTGGCCAGTCAGATGTTGGAATCTGTTGACTGACACCTGTGTTTTTTTGTTTTACTTCCACACTATTTTAGTTATAATTATTTTATACATGCAAAAAAAAAAAAAAAAATTCAATTGAGAAAAACCATCCTCCTTTGCTAAATATAGATATTTTTTCAATTAAAATCAAATAGTAAAACTATTCTCGGATCAGTTTTACTATTAAGAGTAATGTGAGATTTTTCTATCTAAAATTTAAAATTAAAAGAATAAATAACTATTTTATTAAATTTAGATATTTTTTTACTTAATAATATATTAATTTTCCTATAATTTTTTTTATCATTTTTTCTTTTTATGGAATATATACTTTGTATTATCTAATTCATTCTCTTTATTTTTTTCATTTTTTCCAAATTAAATAATATTTTAATATTTAAGAAATGAATTTCATTCTTAAATTAAATTTAAAGCACTATCATAAAATCTAAATATAGGGAATGAATAGGGTAGCGGATAGAAAGATTTTTTTACATAAAATATAAAATTTAAGGTAAATTTTGTGTTTAAGGAAACTGATATGGATACTCTTAGATGGTAGTAACTAGCTGCTAGCTTCTATAATGTGTACGAGTTTATCGTGAACTACTATAATATATAGAAGTTGGTTGTTAACTTCTACGATGGGTAGTAGTTGAATGCTAGCTTGTATAATAATGTTCTTATTTTATGTTGATTTTGTTTATTGGAGAGTCATAACATAGTTAAAAAAATATTTTAATGAGCAAAACAAATTAAGAAAACTTCATGACACTCACTACATTTCAAATAAATATTATCTGATCACGATCGACTATGTAGAAAATAACATATAGCTGCTACAATGTGTAGCAACCGATTGCTAACTTCTATAATAGTATTATCTTAAGTTGATTTTATTTATTGGAGAGTGATAACTTGATTAAAAATAATACTTCAATGAACAAAGTAAATTAAGAGGACTATAATTATCACGCTTCAAGGATATACTTATCCGTCAAACTAGACGGTACCCCTAGTGACAATATAGGAATAATCAATACTGAACAAATTTAAGCCAATACAACACCAATGTGATATAAAATCAACAAGAAACAAATGTCAATGTGTGTATCTATGCATATACTGTTGGTCACCGGGATGGTTTTGATGTGACCAACTAAGTTAGGTTAGGTCCTGCGTTGTGTTTAACCCTCTGCTAAGTGCGTAGGAACTTAGGTACGGAGGAAGTCGAGCGAAAGATGCAGCAGACGAGAAGGATGGCACGGGGAGAGAGAAGACAGGCTCGGCGCATCCGAGGGACGCGGGAGTCTGCGGAAGAGTACACCGGTGGACGAGAAGGACGTGTGCGACGTCCGAGGGACGAGAAGCCGGGGAGGAAGCGCGCTCGAGGAGAAGGACGGAACATGGGTTCGGGTGAGCCCT
>JBAMIE010181522.1:0-13165 GCA_037177295.1 Kaempferia parviflora | reverse complement strand
TCATGCTTTTCAAGTCAAATCAAGCCCAAAATTAACCAAAATGGACCAAAAAGAAATGCAACATTCATTAATTATCAGTGTGCAGCTCAATTACTTTGGATGATGCACACACTAAATGACTTCAACCTAGACTACAAAAATGTTAAATTATTTATTGATAATTTGAGTTCAATCAATTTAACAAAAAAATCCAGTACATCATTCAAGAACAAAACACATTGAAATAAAACGTCATTTTATAAGAGACCATGTAGCTAAAGGAGATATTGAACTGAACTATGTTGAGTCTAAATCTAACCTGGCTGACATCTTCACTAAGCCACTTGCTGAATCAGAATTCAGCAACCTACGTACATAACTTGTAATGTGCTTAATAGAATAGGATGACCTTGTTTTTATTTTTCATTTATTTTTTGGTATTTTTAAAAAATTCTAGGCAAAATTTATTTCTGAAAATCTCCAATTTTCTAGATTTTAAAACGGTTACTCCTTGGACTTAGTTTAGACATGAACCCTAGAAATCATGCTCCTATAGATTTAGGTAACCAGCATCTCACAAGTAAACTAGGTCTACCTTGCTTGTGTATTTCAAACATAGACTAGTGTGAGGTGCTTAGAACTTTGCCTGGACTTGAGAATGCTTATGTAAGTGCATCAATTCAAGTATGGGCTATAAATACCCATTTATAGTAATCAAGTTAAGTGAACCAAATTGAAATTGGACACTTTTAACTTAACTTGACTAACCAAGTGAAACACTACTATCCTATCGATAGTCAGTCAAGTAGTCAAAGGTTAGACAGCTAAAATGATTTTTAAATCTATATTAGGTTCAAGGGGAGTTTTTTTAATTTATTTTATTATTTTCTATTTCAAAACACTTAGCCTTTTTCAAAAAAAAATTTTGGTCCAAGAAATAGAAAGCATTTTTCAAAATGTATGTTTCAGAGTTTTTTTAGGGAGAGTTCTTTACATTTTCAAAGTAATTTTAAAAATGATTTTGAAATCAAATTCAAACATTATTCTTGAAAATTTATTTTCAAAATTACCTAAATCATTTTTTTCAAACGATTTAGAAAAATATTTTTCATACTTTGAAAAACTTCTTATTTGAAAACCATCTTTCACAACTACTTATTGTTAAAATGTTTTACTTGACAAATGCTTTTTCAAAACCTACTTAGCTCTCAAATATTTTACTTGATAAAATTTTCTTTCAAAATAATTCATATTTCAAGATTATTTTCCCTCAGACCAACTATTATACTTTCTATTTGATTTCACTTACCTCCCTACTATTTTTTTTTTTTTATGAATGTCAAAGGGGGAGAGTTAGGATAAAGTTGGAAATTATTTCAACTTTATATTTCAACTTAGAGAATGAATGAATTTTAGATGAAATTGAAGTTATTCATTTTTTATATCACTTTTATGCAATATCATGTTTCTTGGAATTTTCTAACTTTAACTCAGGTTGTCATTCAGTCAAAAAGGGGGAGATTGTTGGTGCAATTTACACTAATAGTCAAACTTAGGTTTTGATAAATGATAAGTAGGTTAAAGTTAGAGTCTGTGTTATCTAACAAGTCTGTAGAGTTTACAGGAAAAGTCCAGAGGTTCGAATCAGGCAACGATCCAGGACTTTCGACTCCGAGTGTTTGCGATCCGGGATGTTCGACTCCAGTGTCTGTGATCCGGGATGTTCGATTCCCAGTGTCGACAATCCAAGATGTCTAATTCCTGGTGTGGACGATCTAGATGTGCGAGTCTGGTATGAACGATCCGGAAGTTCGATTCCGGTATCTGAGTTCCGGATGTCCGATTCTGGAAGGTAAGTAAGGTAAGTCACTGGAGGAGAGTGACGGGTGAGGACATGTTCCTGTTGGAAGGAACAGTAGGCGTCAGATCAACTTAGACCTATTTTGGGAACCTAAGTTGAATTCCTTTTGATTAAGTTTTGATCATGGAAGGACGAAACTTAATTACTACTACTTTTATTTTATTGTACTACCCTTGTCTTATTGTACTAACTCAATTTTATAGGGTAGATATCTTCTAACATTGTTTTGTAGGTTAAAAGAGAAGTTTTGACTGCTGTGAACAGTGCTGGAGGCACCTTTAGAGGAGCTGAAGACACCTTCCAAGCAGCCTGCCGCGGGCGCTAGAGGCGCCGAGTGGAAGGCGCCTTCGGAGGGCCTGAAGACGCCTTCCAAGCGATCAGAGCAGACTCTTTCGGCGTTTATCACTTCGGAGTCAACGGGATAAGTTTTGACTCTGAAGGCGCCTTTAGAGCTATTCAAGGCGCCTTTAGCAATGCTATATAAGCACTCCGAATTTAGCCTTCAATACACATCATTTTCTAAGAAGTTCCTACGCATTCTACTGCTTCCCGGGACTTCGAAACTTCGCTTCTACTGACGTGCTGCCGCTCCGGACTTCCGACCACTACTGACAGCCGACGCCAACTCCCGTGCTTATCCAAAATTACGTTTCGGAGTTGGTAACATTTTAGTTTAAAGTAAATTTGTAATTTGTAATAATTTTGATATTATAATGATTGCCCAACGAAAGCACTCTCATGTGTGGGTCTTCGAGTAGGAGTTGTTCAAGACTCCGAACGAAGTAAAACCTCTGTGTTATTTACTTTTTTCATTGCGTTTATTCTGTGTTTTTCGAAAGAACAATATTCACCCCCTCTCTATCATCTTCATCGATCCTACACCGACAACCCAACACCAACTCCCGAGTCTTTCAGATCTCTACTTTTAGAGTTGGTAACATTTTATTTACTCATTTAATTTATCAACAAAAATAGAGAAGTAGTATGTTACACTTCTTTAACTATTTGTACTCGATTCACTCTTTCAGCGTTACCGGAAGAGGTTTTTAGTAGATTTTCCATCGATACGGTCTAGAGGATTGTGGATCTTGGAGTGCGAAAGGCTCCAAACTAAGTAAATCGACTGAGTCTGTGTGTTGTTTTTTTCCGCTACGCTTTCACCCCCTATTGAACACTACAATCCTACAGTATCTATTTTTATCAGTTTAATATCTTATATAAAAAATTAAATTAATTTTTTATGACGGAGAGTATGTTACAGTAGTTTTTTTTGGGGTTTTCGAGCGTCCCCTTGCGTTACACTACTACATGGGCTTGGTGCATCCTTACCAAGTCTAATTTATCATATTCATATATTATATTGTACATGCAACGCGTGTGCGCAATGACTAATTTTAATTATCGTTGTGTCCATGTTAAAAAAATATCAACCCACTAAGTATCCTATTTTTTATTTAAAAATTCATATAACAATAGTAACATAGAACAAGAGTAATTCTAATGTTCAGATGATAGATTTACTATAATTGAATAGAGATTAATTTTAATGAGGAGCATATTTTAGAGAAAATCTCCTTTCATTTTCTAGCGATTTAGTGGTCGGGTATAAACTAGTCGAAGAAAAAAAATTCTATCCACTAGTCACTCGGTGGTCTATATGCTAACCCGTAATTTATCTCCATTTACATAACCTGAGACAGGATACGAGGGGCGCCTAAGATAAGTTTAATCATGTTTTACTACAAAAGAGAAATGTTAACATGGTAATGGGTGGGACGGATTTTCTAAGTAATACAAATTTAGATCTTACTTAGGATAGATTACACCAGGGAGTTTGAAATTTTTCAGATGTTGAGATATTTGTACTTGTGCTTCCCAATATACCTAGTGGTTGGTAGAGACCTTCAGTGGGATCAAGCTTGTCACCTCCAAGATTAGTCGTTCCGATTTTACCCTACTGGTTGGTAGAAAACTTTTTGCGAGAACGAATTGATCACCTCCAGGATTAATCAGATAGTAAAAGTTATATACCTAGATTAAAAAAAATAGATTAAAAATATTTAATATTTAATATTTAATTTAGTAATACTTTATTTATTTTCATATAAATTCAATTTATATGAGGTTAATTCAATAATTTACTAAACAACATAGCTAATTATGCGTTTTTCCTCATCGTGGTTTAGAAATATTTAACAAACTAGTCTCTTGCTTTCTTTTTACTTCTCTCTCTTCCATTTTAGTGTTAATCCGAAAAAAATTCCTAACAACTTTTTTTGAAACATTGTTCACTAAAAAAATAGGGATTATCGATTGAATTTTCCTTCGTAATTTCGTCGGCACAATGTTTAGTGATGTAATTACAACGGAAAATATTTTGCGTAGGTCCCTTAATGGTTTGGCCTATTAGACGGAAGTCGATAATCCTGCAATTATAAAAATTATCTCAAGCTAATTCTAAGCAGGGATTCGCACGTATAATAAAAAAACACAACATAAAGAAAGAAGAGGCCAGAAATTACTTGGTTACAACCTAGTTGTTGTTAATCCAAGGTAGTAAAAAAGTTCACTAAGGCAGAGAAGCCTCTTAAAGACACTTAAGCTCAGAAAAGACTAAGAAATTGATTACAAAGGTTGTGTTAAAGTTGTTATTTTATTCCTAGCTCGAGGGCCCTTTTATATAGGCTCTGGAAAACTTATCCCGTAGGCTAAAGGCGCCCTCAGAGGGGCCTAAGGCGCCTTCAAGGGATAAAGTTTTATCTGTTGAGGTAAAATTTATCCGTTCGTTCAATAGGCCGCTGGCCGGCCTGAAGGCGCCTTCCCGCAATGTGGGACAGTGCCTTCAGGTGCCTGAAGGCGCCTTCCGTGGCGTGGTTGCAGTGGCGCGCGCTAAGGCGCCTTCCAATCGCTTGGAGGCACCTTCTCCGAAGCTAACAGCTCCAATATTTGCTCCAGTTAGCTCTGATTGCTCCCGATTGCTTGGGTGATCTCGAACATCTGGAATATGACTCACCCGAACCCAGTTTCCGCCCTTCTCCTCGAGCAAGATTCCTCCCGGCTTCTCGTCCCTTGGAAATTCACGCACATCCTTCTCGTCTGCCGGTGTACTCTTTCGCAGCTCCCGCGTCCTCGGATGCGCCGAGCCCGTCGGCTCTCTCCCGCGCAATCCTTCTCGTCCACTGCGTCTTTTCCTCAACTTCTTGTGATCCTAAGCTTCTGCACACTTAGTCACAAAGTTAAAAACACACATGACCTAACCTAACTTTATTGGTCACATCAAACCTATCTTGGGGACCAATATTTTGTTGGGAGGTAATTCGTCTGAAACGATTTTGCCGATGGAATATAGGTTCCATCAGTAACTACCAACGGAATATAGCTTCTGTCATTATTTTTTCCCAAATAAAATTTGTTTTCGTAGTAAATATGTAAATGGAATCACCAATGGAACCTCTATTTCCGTTGGTGATTCATAAGGTTTTACTAACGGAAACTGTTTCCGTCGGTAAACGGTATCGATATCTACCGACGGAAACATTGTTTCCGTTAGTAACTCATTTTGATATTTACCGGTAGAATATCTATTCCGTCGGTATTCCATCAGTAATAGAAAAAATTCTATGTACCATTTATATTCATTTAGGATCTACCCTGCTTACAAATTTCCTCTATATACAAAACCATTACAAACGATTATATTTCATACTTCCATACAATTATATTTCACAATTCGCACATTTCATATATCTTAACAATCCATACATATATTTCACACATCATGATATCACAAACACATAAACTAAAATCCATACAAACAAACACACTATATTAAACTAACAAACTAATAGAAAGTATCTAAATATCCAACAATCACAACAATCTAAAACAAACAAAATCTAAAGAAATCACAATAATAGATATCAAATATTCATATCTAAATATGTTCCATGATAGAAAATAGAAAATCCTACAAAGTTAAATATCATAGATTTATATCAGATTTATGTATAAGTAAAAACTTTGCATATATGTATGACAATTTTGATACCTAGATAAAAATTAGCAGATGATAGTGATCATCATCAATATGTCAATAGGCTATGACTCCTAGAACATACAGTATACAATATTTAGAAATGAGCAAATTATAATATCAAAATAGAATATGGCCTGGAATCGAGTATCAACAAATGTGTCATCCTTCTTCTTGTAATTCTTGAGAAAGACCTCCATACAAGTGGATTGGTGGACTAGTTCACGTTGATTTTAAAAAATTCAACACCAACATTGTGTTGTTGATTTTTCAAAATCAGCAATACAATGTTGTTGATTTCATGTTGTTGCTGATTTTTAAACAACACAATGTTGTCGATTTCTAAAATCAGCAACACAATGTTGCTGAATTTCAAAGGTGTTTTCGAATTTCAGAAATTAGCAACATTGTATTGCTGATTTTCGATTGATTTTTGAAAATCAATAACATAGTATTGCTAATTTTCAAAAATAAGCAACATGGAAAATCTTTTAGACCACTTTTTTTATCATGTTGCTGATTTTTAAAATCAGTCAAAAATCAGCAACACTGTGTTGTTGATTTTCGAAATCAATAACACAGTATTGCCAATTTTTCAGCAACATAATGTTGCTAATTCGGAAATCAACAACACATTATTGTTGATTCTGAAATTAGCAACACATTGTTGCTCATTTTTGGAAATAAACAACACAATGTTGTTGATTTTCGAATGTGTTGTTGATTTCCAGAAATCAGCAACAACATTATTACGAACTTAAACTTTGAAAGTCGATTTTTTGAAATCAGCAACACACTGATTTTTAAAAATTAGCAACATAATATTGCTGATTTTCGAAAATCAAGAACATCAAAAATCTTTTGAACTAATATTTTTTATTATGTTGTTGAATTTTTGAAATCAACAGCACCGTGTTGTTGATTTTCGATTGATTTTTGAAAATTAGTAACACGGTATTGCTTATTTTTTTAGCAACATAATATTGCTTATTTTCAAAATCAGCAACACATTGTCAAAGCTGTACCCGTATTCGACGGGGCTGAAGCAAATAATAAAAAGTGACCCTTTCGCTGAGGTAAATAATTAAATTTGCAAATAACAAATATATTAAATGCATAAATCAAACAACAGGTATGTACATCTAGAAAAAAAAATTAAAACATTACAATAATAATATCATGCTAAAAAAATAATTTTATTAATAAAATAGTAAATATTTTTTTAAACAATAAAGTTAATTAGGCTTATAGCTTATCAGTAGAAAGGGCTCGACCAAGGCTGCGATGGCCATGACACTACCACATCAGCCAAGATAGTCGAGACTAAGACCAATGTGATGGTTGCAACAACTAGGCAGTAGGTGAAAGCAGGGGCGGAGCTACACTTGGGCTAAGGTGGGCTCCAACCCCACCCATTTTAAAAAAATTATATGTAAAATTTTATTGCAGCCCCATAGTAATTTTATTTCAGTTCTTATTATTCATTGTAATTTTATTTTAATCCTCATTTTTTTATATTGCATAGTTGTTTGTTAAAAATTATAATTAAACATAAATTTCTCCTTATTTTATAGCTACTTCTCCCCGTGACGGTTTCACCTCGCCATATGGATTGCTTTATTTGTTACATGAGCAGCCAGCAGTGATATCCCTTCTCCTTATTTCCGTGCGATATCTGTGTGATCATCGTTGAAGTCAGTACCATCAACCCTGCCATCGTTACCTTCCTCCCTGACTATCGCCGCATAACGTTCACTACTCTCCTCTTCGATATTTTTGTCGTCACTTTTTTTTTTGTCGTAAATGATGTTGAATTTGGTCTGCCCTCACAACTTAGCTGCGACTACCGTCATCGGTGATCAGCCCCAGGTAATTTTAAATCCTGGCTCTGCCCCTGGGCGAAAGCCACCATGGGTTAGGCCGCAATTCACATGAGCGACCGACGTTGTAAATCTCAATCTATAAAAGGTGTTAGATAACACGAGCAGATCTCAATCTAGTTTGGCCATTAGGTCGCAGTTCACACCAGAAGCTGATACACGATTAGGAACATATGCACGAAGTTTGACTAGTATAAAAGGTATCAGATTTAAATCTATAAAAGAAATTTTAATACTAGACAAACATATCCAATCTAATGAATATTCAAAATTCCTACGACGAGACCTATTATGAAACAAAAAGTGTGAGATTACAGTGAGAATCACTTCTTTCCTTTTTTAAACGGATAACAGTAATGATCATAAGTCACTCCAGTGAATGGAGCAATATAAAACCTAACTGGCCATATGAAAGAAGAGGTTTTACACTTTTACTTGTAACTTTTTGTTGTAAAATGACCATTTTTTACTAGAAAATCTCTCTAACACAGGTACGGCTCTACCTGCATCAGGTGCAAGAGTCACCGCACAACATTATTAGGTTACACTAGCGGACGTCGACCGCCAGCCTGCATCATGTGCGACAGTCATTGCAAGAATCAGTGTGATTAGGTCGTGCAAAATGTCTTCATTGTGCAAATATGACACAATTGGTGTCGCATGTTGCATAACGAAGAAGAAGGTCAAAAAAGATGATTAGGATCACCTCTTGTTTGATGGATCCATATGAAAGAACGTTGGAGAAAAATCATGCATCGGTACTTACCTTGGAGCCGTGAAAATAGGGTTTAGCAGTTGCATAGGGTTTATGCTTTCATGTTCTTGGTATAGTTAAAAAAAAAAAAGACCCCTTCCTAAAAGGTAGATCTGCTACATTATGGTTGATTTTAATGTGTAATTGATTTTCGGAAATTAGTGACAATATTATTGCTAACTTAAACTTTAAGAAGACCATAACTTTTAATTCAGGTTGAACTGCAAAACACATAATATATAAAATTAAAGTTTGTTCAAAGATCTTAGATTTGGGATATATTATACGTCCCATAGTTCAATCTGAATCAAAAATTATCATCTCTTAAAGTTGAACTTGTAGTTGAAATAGCTACGGTTTCGTAGCTACTACAACATGTATGCTGAGTAAATTTTGAAAGGTCATAATTTTTAGCTCAGATTTAACCATAAGATGCATAATATATGAAATCGAAGATCTCTGAACGAACATCGATTTGATATATTCCTATTGTTCAATCCCATCACAAGTTATAGGGTCTCAAAATTTAAGTCGGCAACAACTTTATTGCTAGTTTCTTAAAATCAGCAACACGTTGTAACAACTACGAAATTGTAGCTGCTGCAACTATAAGTTATAACTTTAAGATGTACTTTTGATTTGGGTTGAACTACAGAATGAATAATATATTAAATCGAACTTCATTCAGAAATCTTCAACTAAGGTTGTTTTCAATAGTATTCAAAAAAATATTGTTCTCAATATATTATGTCAAATAGATGTTTGAGAGTATAGATATAATCATAAGAACTAGACAAATATATAGGACTTAGTTTCATGTCATTCCGAGCTTTTAGATCCATCAGCCGGTTTTGGTCGAGTTTCGATCAAAATCAACTAATAGAACTAGAGAGTTCGAAATGATATGAAATCAGATCCTATGTGTTCATCTTAATTATATTCATGCTCTCAATTTAGAACACTATATTGAGAGTGGTGATTTTTTTAACACAAATATGTCAATTTGTATTAAAAAATTATTACTCTCAATATATTATATCAAATTGTTATTTAAGTTTTGGTTAAAATCGTCTGTGGACCTAGAGAGCTCTGAATGACATGAAATCAGACCATATGTGTTCATCTAATTCTCTTAATTATATTCATGCTCTCAAATATCAATTTAACATAATATATTGAAAATAATAATTTTTTAAATATGAATAAGTCTTTTTAATCGATTATTATATTATAGCAATAGATTAAGGTAAATAAGGTGAGGTAAAATAGGTAGAGGGTACATGATTTGAGCATTTTAAAATTTAGATATGTGATTTGGGTATTTAAAAAATTAATTGGTTCGGTAAAAAGTCAAAACTTTTTCTAATAAAATTTAAAAATATTAAAGATCTGGAAATAAAAAAATAAAATCATAAGACATATAAAAAATTAAATAATATGGACTACTTTAAAAAGAACATTTTTTTTTTAATATCCTATTCTTGACTTAGATACCCGAAATATTACTTTGGCCCAAATTCACCGAATTCGAAAATTCGATTCAATTAATTAGGAAAATCAATTTTTTAAAATAAAAAACTTGATTATTTTAATTTATTCAGTATTTTAAATTTAAAATTAAATTAAATTGAACATATAATAAGACTTTATATCACAACAACTATGCAATTCAACTGATAAATCAAACATAACAATTAAATGACGTTGTTTCATGAATCAACTATTAAGA
Organism: Kaempferia parviflora; assembly: GCA_037177295.1. NCBI lineage: Eukaryota > Viridiplantae > Streptophyta > Magnoliopsida > Zingiberales > Zingiberaceae > Kaempferia > Kaempferia parviflora. Next base: position 2,929 of record JBAMIE010181522.1, on the reverse strand, counting down.
AAAGTTTAATTGACAAATCAAACCTAACAATCAAATCATGTTGTTTCATCAATCAACTATTAAGATATGGCCCTTGAAAGGATGTTTTTTCCTCCGGGCCTAAGAAAGTCGGCTAGAAGAACTGGATAGCTAGAAAAGTTATTCTCATGGATACAGTTAGTATCTACACGGGGCAAAATATATTTTTGGGGGAATATAAGCGTTTGGTTTAAATATTTTCTATTTTCATTTTCTGAAAAAGACGCATTTTCTAAAAAATAGAAAATGACTTTTTGACATTCTCTATTTTTTCAGAAAATACTATATATTTTTTTAGAAAATAGAGATGAAAAATATAAACCAAACACTATTTTCTTAAAAACATGCAGTTTCCAGAAAATGAAAATGGAAAACATTGAAACCAAACACCCCCTAAGTTTTTGAAAAAATAAATTTTAAAAAGCTGAATTTTAAAAAACTATGTTTTTGAAAAATAAATTTTGAAAAGCTAAGTTTTTGAAAAATAAATTTTGAAAAACTAAGTTTTTAAAAAATAAATTTTGAAAAACTGAATTTTGAAAAATAACTTTTTGAAAAATAAATTTTGAAAAAAAATTGATTTGATTGATTTTGTTTTAATTTGATTTGATTTGGGTTTGGTTTGATTTGCTTTGATTGATTTTGTTTTGGTTTGATTTGATTTGGTTTGTTTTAATTTGGGTTTGGTTTGATTTGAGTTAGGTTTGGTTTGATCTGATTTAGGTTTGGTTTGCTTTGATTGATTTGGTTTGATTTGATTTGGTTTGGTTTGATTTTAGTTTAGGGTCCTTAGTCATCTCACCCAGTGTAAGTTATTAGACATAGGTATCTTATAATTTTGTGAGATGAATTTGATTAATTTTTAGGGGTTGGTTTAACTTGTATTAGATTTAAGTTTGACTTTGGGTACCACAAATAGACATCCTTTGGATAAATTTTAGACTGTGGTGAGTCACTCGGATATCATTAAAGTAACCACGTGCTTTGAAACCTTCCAAATAATCCTACCCATAGTACTTAGTTCCAAACTTTGGTCTAACCAGTTTAGATTTGAAAGGGATAGCTTCAGTTAGTTCCACTAAGTTGTCTATACCAGGTTGAAGCCATATCTTCGTAGACATACATAGACTAGCTTTCCTAACTTACTATTTTCCTAATCTTTTCTAATACTGTTTGCCAAGTTAAATTTAGCCCTATTTAGCTTAATCCTAATTATTTTTATGGGTAAGGTTCAGGTTCTTGAGGTGCCAGCTAATCTGGAGTCTCCCCCAAAATTTGTGGTCTTTGTTTTAGTTTTATGTCTGTTTGCTTTGTAGTTTGATTTAAACTTTGATTTGGTTGATATATATGGATTTGGTCTTTGGGTATGTAGAATTGATTGAGTCCTACTAGCGTGGTCAGGCACGCTTTTGGTATCCAAGCTTGATTATAATTTTTGTTTGTAGTTATTGTTAAAAATGATTTAAAGTTAGATTTTGAATTATATCCGAGTCCGGACTTGTTGTACACAGCTCTTTGGGATCCAAGCGACATATTTAGATACTTGGTCCCTGAGATAAACTTTTCCAACTGAGCTAAAGCAATGGTTAGAGATTCAACATAATTTCCATTCTTTTGATGATCTACAGCAGATTTTTAGGAGGTATTACAAGGGTGGTAATCCCAAGATGAAGGCATGGCACTTGCGGTTCTCTAGCCTACTATATTATGTATGGGAGGCAAGAAACAAATGTCGATACCAAAGAGTTGCCCCGGACATTAATTGGGTATTTTGGAAGATCCAAATACATGTTCATCGTTTCGTGGATATATAATGTTTATCTACCATGTGTTTGATGTTGGAATCTTGCTAAAGGTTGCTGTTGTTTGGGCTTTTAATACTACTATTCAGATTTTGTTGATGTTGTCTGTGAATTGGGAAAGCTTGTTGGATGCTGTGCGGATTGAGTGATGCTGATAGGGTATTGTTGATGCTGTCCGGGTCCTTGGAAAGCTGCTGGCCGGTTCCTCTATTGCCTATGGGTTGCCGGTCATGGTTTGTTGTGCTTATGTATCTTCCTTGATTGTGTGCTTCGCATTGTTATGTAGAAAGCTTTTGATTGAGCTCCATGTACTAGAGGTGTAGTTGTTAGAGTGTGAGTCTCTGAATGTAGTCACATGGATGGTGTGGTATTGATTGTAAGCTTGAGGTTTTACCTCACATCACATATATAAACATGTACCTTTTTCCAAAAAAAAAAAAAAAAGAAAAAAAAATAGCGTTGCGTAGCGCTGCTTTTTAAAAAGTAGCGTTATCGTAGAGCCATTTTTTAAAAAGCAGCGTTACTGTAGAGCCGTTTTTAAAAACAGTGCTATCGTTGAGTTGTTCTTTAAAAAAATATCTATACGGTTGAAAATCAACGTTACCGTAGAGCTATTTTTTTTAAAAAAATATCTCCACGGTAGAAAAAAAAGCTCTACTGTGGAGTTAATTTTAAAATATCTACACTATGTATTTATTTTTGAAAAAATAGTGTTGCGCATCGCTATTTTTTTCTACGCAATGTTATTTTTTTCAAAACAACGGTACAATGCATGCAGGAGAGAGAAGATTTTTCATGAAAGAGAAGAGAGAGATTAAAAAATTTGATTGAACGCCGCGTAAGATGGTCACGTCAACAGTCACCCATGCACTCCCATATAAGGGTGTGTAGGCTAAAATTTCTCTCTCTCTCTCTCTCTATACTGTGTGTGTGTGTGTGACAAGTGTATTGTTAGTGAGAGCCCTAGAGCCAATCAAATGTTGATTGTTGTATGGACTCGATGTATCAATTCCAATAGTAGTAAAGGCATTATGTGGTTATTATACTTACTTGTATTGAGTGCCAAATAACTAAGTATAATAATGTCCTTGAATAGTAGGTTCATATCT
>JBAMIE010181508.1:0-13169 GCA_037177295.1 Kaempferia parviflora | reverse complement strand
CAATCTAAGATTGTCCTTCAATCTTGGCAACATACTTCCCCGCGTCTCGGATTCCTTTTCGGTGTCAGAATCTCCCTCAGTCTCGACAACAGCCTCGACAACAAATTGACCCTCAGATTCCCTCTCGGTCTCAGACTCTCCCTCAGTCTCGGTAACAAATCTCTCAGTCTCAGATTCCCTCTCGGTCTTAGACTATCCCTCAGTCTCAAATTCTCCCTCAGTCTCGGTAACAAGCTGCCCCTCAATCTCAGACTATTCCTCGATCTCAGTTCTCCCTCAATCTCGGCAACAAACTACCTCTTCAATCTCAGTCTCAGGCTGTCCCTCAGTCTCAGACTCTCCCTCGGTCGAGGCTACAAACTATCCCTCAGTGTCAACTATAGATTGTCCCTCAGTCTCGGCTACTGACTGTCCTTCCGGTCCCTATTGCAATCACCAACATCACCTCCAAGGGCGTAGCCAATGCTAGGCTACACTTGGCTCTAGCCTAGTGCAACCCAACAAATTTCCATGTAGCCACCCCTTGGTAATATTATTTCAGGGTTGCACTGGATCCAGTTCATCCAATTTGTATGTAACAACCACACCTGACAATATTATTTTAGATTAATACTAGAATAAGTTCTGCATAAACACTGAGGGATAGAGCAATTGAACTAAAATTTAACCCGGGGTGAGTGTTGGAGCTATTGAACTAAGATTTAGCCTGGGTGAATGATGGAGCTATTAAACTAAAATTTAGCCCAGAGGCGAGTGATGATCCTACCTACGCTATTGATCACCTTTATCTCGACCCTAGTCGCCAATGCTCTTCGACAAAGGCGGATTCGGACACCATCTCAATGCTGATCTTGGTGAATATTTCCCAAACCACTCCGCATCAATGTAACCTTTTTCTTCCTAGGGAGGATAGACATGTACCCTATACAGAAAGATCCTGAGCTTAGCTTGCTAATTATCCGGAAGGGTCCTCCTTATTGTGTCTCTCCCACCAATTTAATCTTCCTTCAAAGTGTGAGGAATAACTCGTTTGTTATACCTGGTACACCTACACCGTCAGTATGCTTTAAGCTGAGCAACTACCCATTCTCGAGTTTCAGCGACCAAGTCAAGATCAAGGAGGCTTGTTGGCCACGGTATCTTATGATTAATTGGTGTAGCTTCAACTGACGAGGATGGTGGCTTTGTGGATGTGAGGATTGTCCCATTAACACCGTTTGTATTGTTGCGACTAAGGCAATGCCTTTGACTTAGCTGAGTAGCCAGTAGGTCAGGATTAGGAAGGTATTAATGGTGGGAGGGCTTTAGCGGTGAACTGTCCGTGGCCCATGACTAGCTACTGCTTCTTCACTATATGTTCAAACCAATAGTAAATGTAGGTTGCAACCGCAAGCAATGGGAAATGGTTTTGTCATGTCCTGGAAAAGACGCAAATTAATTAATCGCCAGCTTGACTCGGTAACCAGACTTTTCCTTCCTTCTCCGTCCGTATTGCATAAACAACACGCCAGTTTACTTGGACTGATACTGATTAATATATATATGGACAGAGTATCATGATCAGGTATTTTCATAATAAATTAAAAATTTAAGATTTAAGATTTGACTGTGATGTATTATTGAGATGTTGTACTTCATTTATCCTTCAAGTAAATGAGTAAATAACATTATATATTTATTTCTATAATTAATTACGAGAATAATCTAACAATTATCTAGGGCAAGAATCTGGAGTCAACCGTTTCTAATGGAGGAACGGTTGCACAAGTTGACTTATAGGAAGAGAGCGAAGACTTGAGGTCTCTCGGCCTACCGTGATCCGGACTCCTGTGGGCCCCGCTCCAGCACATCAAATCATGAAAAGACCCGAACCCAAAAGTCTTTACTGACCGAGATCTAATTGGTCGGACGCCGCGCAAACAATTGGCACCACGAAACTTTAAACACGACCACGGAGACTGGACCCATCCTTTTTCTCACAGTCGCATTTATCAAGCCCACCAGCTAATTACCATTTAAATAAATAAATAAATAAATAAATAATTTTGGTAAAGGAAAAATATTGCAAAGTGAGAAGGAAAAGAGCTTATTTAAGAGAAAAATGTAAATATATTAATAATATATGAAGGCCCTTAGGCCCGGAAGAAAAACCAGAGAGGCTCCCCCTTTCGTTCAATCGTTCTGCTCGTCCGTGAGTTGAGAGAAAAAGAGAAGAGAAATCGCCTCCGCCCCCAATTCCACCATTCCTGTCTTGCCAATCCCCACCGCCTGGGAATGGCTGCTGGATTCCGATCAACATCGCCGCCTCTGCCGCAGCTTCTTCTCCCTCTTCTCGTCTCCATCTTAATTAATTGCCTTCTTCTGCTCTTGCCCGTCGCCTCTCACGGCGATTACTCCTGCCCAAACCCGAAGACGGAACACTGCGGCAACGTCAGCATCTCCTACCCGTTTTGGCTGTCGTCTAATGACCCGAACCGGTTCTCTCCCTACTGCGGCTACCAAAGCTTCATGTTGACCTGCCAAAGGGAGACCCCAATCCTGCACCTCGGTGGACAAGACTACAAGGTTTTAGACATCGACGACAATGAGGCAGTCGTTTCCCTCGCCGTCGCCTACGACGATATCTTCTACCCCGAGTCGGAGAATTGTCTCAGAGCCCGTCACAACGTCACCTGGCCTTCCGAGGGACCTTTGTCCTCCACTGCCGCCGACGTCGACCTCACCTTCTTCTTCAACTGCAGTACTTACAACAGTAGTTGGTTCAATAACATGATACCCTGCTTACAATTTATTCAAGACGGAGAGGACATCATGCGTAGTTATGTCTTCCTGAACATTACGAACGAATCCAATTCCCCTACAGACTGCAGTGAAGTGGTGGTTTTGACGATCCTAAAATCCCATGTGAGTGGGAATGATTATGTGGAAGAATATGCACAAATATTTAGTCTGGGATTCGAGCTTCGCTGGACTAGGGACGCCACCGGCAATTGTGCTGACTGCGAGAACTCAGGTGGCTTTTGTGGGTATAAACATAATACAACCGACGATGCCACTCCTGTTCCCGCCTGTTTCTGTTCAGACGGAAAGATTGAAGTCACCAAATGTACGTTTACATATCTTATGCCTGTCATTTTACCTCTTCTGCCTGACCCTGTTTAGAATTTCCCCTGCTATTTATTGTTCAATTAATGAAATTTATTCATAGAACTAATTTCTCATCTGGTCACCTGAATGCTCCACAAGAACTATGACCGGAAATGGTGGGTTCAATTGATGATGAAGGTACCTTCAGTTTCTGTGTGGTATGTAAAAGAAGTAGGTTGTCCTTCCTATCGTTACTGAATTTAGCTTCCAACTAAGGGTAAGACTTCATTATTCTTCCATCGACTGAGAAAGGTGATGCGGCATTTACATAGAAAAATGGTCACATTGCCAACTACTCTTCCAGAGGTAGCTTTTGACCAGGTCAGATTTAGAATACTGGTTATCAGGTCGAGGACTCGAGGTTATGCTTGTAATTAAAGAAATTAGTTGTCGTTTGAACCTAGGCTCTATTTCTATACAATATACACATGTATACTATTTTGAGAAGGATTATGTGCGGTGGTTCTAGTTGATGCACTGGTTCATTTTTCTTGGTGAGGGTACTTTCCAGAGGTGCTTTCTTGTGGAAGCGCTTTGCCCCCAAGTCGTAGCACAGATGGAAGGCGCATGATAGTGTGTCCGGATTGGGCAGGGGTCGATCCCCAGTAATGTGGTAGTCCCCGCCATGTGCGCCTCACACCTGTGTACCTGCATTTACCTCCCTTCATATCTGTTGTGCCCCCTCTAGGGGGCCGGCTGATGTGGCGGTTCCACATTTTTTTTGTTGTGGAAGCGCTTTTCTTTTGTTCAAAATCTAAAAGCGCAAATAATATTTCAATTTTATATCCTTTTGACTAAAAGCGCAAAGAACACTTTAGTTGTTCTTAGGGTTCCAATCACTTGAACCCTGCACTCCCAATGGAGAAGGTGAAAGTTGAAGGTTGGGATATAAGGTAGCATCGCAAAACAAGATCTAATCGGGAATAGAACCATCTTCTTTTGCTTTATGGATTTAAAATTGAATTTAATGTCCTGAAGCAAAAAAGAACAAGTAGAAAACTTAACAAGCCGACTCTTATGGCTTCCTTTTGAATATGGATCACAAGTTGATTGCTATAATCTTTCCAGTTGATGTAATTCCACTGGACTGAGATGAAGGTTTGTGTGCAAGAAATTACTTCACCATGAAAGGGTTGGATTGCAAGTTGATTTAGCTTTCAAGTACTATATGAAAACAAAAGATATCCAGTTATTAGACTTCCAAATTGATCAAATATATCATTACTAAATATATATTTCCTTGAGCTTGAGCTGTTGCTGCCTCCTGCAATAGTGTGCAGTCTTGGACTCTCAAAATAGTCTATGGTCTTAGACTATCAAAATAGTTTAGTTTTGAGTGTTCTAGTGTTAAAATACTTGGTTCACTTACCACTGTAAGTTACTTGAGAAGGATTTATCCGTTTGAACTCTATTAGAGCATCTACAAATGTCTTATTGTCTACAAATATCATTTTGTAGATTTTATTATATTTCCACAAACAACATGTTGGTATCAGTCTCGAAACAGATATAATGGATGAAAGGACATCTAATCAGACTTCAACCAAAAAAAAATTAGCCAGACTACATCCAACAGTTGCCTCACTTTTAAGTTTCTGCATCCAATTAAAAGGATTGCATGAATCATTGTCAAGTTACAGGCAGAGAGAGCTCTAGTAAAAAGCATGTGAAGAAAGTTCAGATGTATTACAAGATTCCACATTAGACAAAATGATTGGCATGCAGGATTTTCTAGATCATGAGCTACAAAAGACTTTGATTAATGAATCTTCTTTATTGATGCTTAGGATCCATCAAATTCATATCCGTATTCAAGAACCAAATTACCACAAATGACAAAGATATGAGAGACTAGTTGAATGTCAAATGGGTGAATGGAAATATAGGCTATGGATATCACAACAACAAATACTACCATGCTGGAACAATTAGTTGTATCTCCAATATGTTGACATGCTAAAGATTGGAGCAACAATTATTCCTATAGTTAGACAAATTGTGATGGGTAGAGAGAGATCAAAGAACGTAATAACTGATTTAAAGGATGTGAATGTTTAGAATGATTTGGAAATCTTCTCAATCGACCTTATTGTTTCTGATGTTCTCAAAGAATTTTTCTGGTTGTCTCTTGCAGGTCCTGGAAGCTCTCCTGCAGGTGCTGGAAGTTCTCCTTCAGGTGCTGGAAGGTCTCCTTCAGGTGCTGGAAGGAAGAAGCGTATGATAATTGGAATTGTAATAGGCAAGTAAAAAGTTGGCTCAAAATTAATCAATATTCTTATTTAAGTTTCTGGTAGCTGTGAAAAACCTTTTATTCAATCGATGTTAATGGATAAAATACAACTACTGGATTTATGTTTTTCATTTTACTATTGATGAGCTTGGGCAGCATGGAAAACACCTGATTGATTTTACTCGAATTGCCTGATTGGTTCTTTAGACATAAACCTATTTTCGGGTTACTTCAAATTGAAAACCAGTGCTTCTGCATGAAAAATTGACATATCAATAGCTGTCCTTCATACTGCTACAACTATAAGCATAGACTAACTCATCATGAACTCTTGCTATTAAATTTGATTGTCTATGTTTATTTGATAAACAAAAAAATCCCTCATCTATAAATTGGCTATGGTCTGGAGATTGGTAACACTAATCTCTACACAATTTTCAGTAGTTAAAAACCTTGACTTTTATTTTTCTAACATAGTCTCTTCTAGTTCTATGTTGCTTAGCATTGCATCTCATACTTGTGATCCATAGCAGGTGCTTTGGTAGCAGTTTTGCTGCTCTGTGCTAGCATTCTCTTCTGCAGGTACAAGAAGAAAGGAAACTATTTAGCAGCCTCGAAAACCTTCACTAGTAGTGCCTCTTCGGGACCATCATCCATGAACCCTGAAAACTATTGTGTCCATTTCCAGACCAACCTCTTCTCATATGATGAGCTACAGGAGGCCACCAATGACTTTGATAAAGAACTGGGAGATGGAGGCTTTGGCACAGTTTATAAAGGTTTTGAAAAGACAAGATACTTTGAACTTGTTTCACACAAATCTGCTACACAGCTTATCTTTTGTTAATTTCTCCTCGACCTAAGATTAGCTCAAATTTTTCTCTCTCCAGGAAAACTTCGAGATGGCCGTGTCGTTGCTGTCAAACGTCTATATGAGAACAACTGCAGACGACTTGAGCAGTTCATGAATGAGATTGAAATCCTATCTCGTGTTCGTCATCAGAACCTTGTTGACCTATATGGCTGGACCTCGCGCGATAGTAAGGAGCTCCTGTTGGTTTACGAGTTTGTGCCAAATGGCACAGTGGCCGACCACCTCCATGGATCCAGGGCAGGGGAGGGAATACTAACATGGCCAATGCGCCTAAAGATTGCCATTGAAACAGCAGAAGCCCTTGCCTACCTTCATGCAATTGATCCCCCAATCATTCATCGAGATATCAAAACTAGCAACATTTTGCTTGACAGCAGCTTCCATGTAAAAGTTGCAGATTTTGGACTTTCCCGTTGGTTCCCCACCGACGCCACACATGTCTCTACTGTACCACAGGGAACACCCGGATACTTGGACCCTGAGTACCACCAGTGTTACCAACTCACGCACAAGAGTGATGTGTATAGTTTTGGAGTTGTACTAATAGAACTCTTATCCTCTAAACCTGCTGTGGATTTTACTCGGCATCGAAAAGAGATCAACCTAGCTAACTTGGCACTAAATAAAATCCAAAATGGTGAGCTCGACCAATTGGTGGATGAACACTTGGGATATCAATCGAATCAAGCTGCAAGGAAGATGGTCACAATGGTAGCTGAAGTGGCATTCAGGTGTCTGCAAGTTGACGGGGACATGAGGCCATCCATGAAGGAGGTCCTTGAGGCATTGATAGCAATACAGAGTGAGGGGGACAAAGTATCAAACCGAGGAACGGAACCCGGTGACAGTGAAGACGATGCAGGACTGCTGAAGAATATTGCACCAATGTCGCCGGATACTGTAATGAACCAGTGGGCCAGTACGACCACTACACCAAACACTAGCAAGAACTAGATCCTATAATGTTTCTTCTCTATTTGCCCAGGAGAAAACAGACTTGCACTAAAACACATTTCTTATGTTTGTGCAACAATGTATTTAATTTGATTAAAATAATGTAAATAGTTAACAGAGTTTATCTAGATTCTATGCATTGGCATATTCTTGTTGCAGAATTTGATATCATTGGTAATTTTTGGTTTGCTGAAATGAGTCAATAATGATCAATTCTACTCTTTTGTCACTTGTTTGCAATGAAATGTTCCAGTATTAAGCCTTCCTACAAAAGTATGAATATCATTTTTCAGCAACTCAAATTCCCATTTGGCAGGTTCAGGGATCAATAGTTAAGACCAGCAACTGAAAAAAAAAAAAATTCATGCAGCATTATAAAATATCTGAGCAATGAAATTAAATAAAATTGTATTACTCCTAAACAAATAAAATCTAACTAATGAAATGAAGAATTGCAAATTCAATTCTTTAAAATAGATGGTAAAGTTGTGTGCATGGTTAAGCATGTATAAGAATTCACTTGTTTCCAGACGCTTAAGACTTTCTTTATTGATATAAAGACCTTTCTTTAACTGCCATTTTGTTTCTGATTTGTTGTTCTTTTGACTAAGACAAACTGATCAACTTTTTTAGATCCAGTTTAGTTTGGTTGAACTGCCACAGCTATAAAATGTGACTAAGTAGCTGCTATAGGAAATATAAAAAATGATCTTATATTTGACAAAATGTGCGTAGAAAAAGGCCTTGGGTTATATTCTTTGATGAAGTTGTCAGAAGTACATTAGCGGACAGTTAAGTGAAATTACATATTTGTAATACACTATTTTATGTTATCCTTATTGTATGATATAAAAGCAGGTAGTCTAAGTGTCACATGAATCCAAAAACTTGGTTTGGTTAACCAGTTTTTACTTTTGAAACTCAAAAGCTTCCTTATGTCAGACCTTATCTATTTAATTGTTTCTGTCAGGGTAAGTTTAATAAGATTTTAGAAGTTCATTGTCTTATATCTAGTGTGGCATGTGTTGTCATTTCCCCAAGATGTCTAATTGGTTAGAGAGTGACAGACTTATTACAATAGGATAAGGGATTAATTCCCCTCCCACCATCTAACCAACTTAACAATCGGCTATAAACTGATCCTATGATTTACCTCCCTTCACATCACCTGGATAGATTGTGAAGGATGCATAAAGTGAGCGTAATTACCTTTTGCTACAATAGTGTGACATGTGTTCTCAATTATAAATACCCACCAGGTGCTTATATGAAACCTTTTATCTAGTACCTCACTTTTCCAGCTTGGTTGTTGTCTTTATGAAATATTACATGATAAATTTGCAAGGAGAAATGATTTGCAAAGAGAAAAAACTCAAGGAAAATCTCAATGACACTCACATAAAGTGATGGGGCCCACAAAAAGTGAAATTGCGGGCCCTATCATTATGTGAGTGTCCTTGAGATTTTCCTTGTTCTTGGTTTCAATGGTGATTCTAATCTATTTGCAAAATGTTGCTGTTCATCAATCCATTTTACTAGTTCTGCTGAATATGCAGGAGCGTACTGCTTTGATGAGAAAAGAAATACAATATCTCAGGACAAATGCAAGGATTTTTCAATTCAAATCTCACCTGAACATCAGCCATAATGTCAGAACGTTAAACCATATTAATCAAATTCAGAATTTGATTAATATGCTATATTTGTTTGTTCGATTTAGTTGAACATGAGAAAAATCTCGAGGTCAAGAAGCTACCTAAGAAAGTAGTTTCTGAAAATATACTTCTTTCAAAATAAACTTTGGTATGGAAAGGGCTTCATTGTTCAATGGGGATCATAAAGTCCATCCCTCCTACAAATCATAATCTTCAAATGGTATTCCTATTTTCACAAAAGTTAAGTTTTACACCAATACATTGGCTCGCAGGTTGCTGGATATGGAGGGATGCCACCCTGAATCCCTACAAAGTGCTAACCATGAATAGCACAGATGATCACCAAAGGCAATTCTCAATGACTGCTACAGTGATTTCCTTCAGAGTTCCCTGAAAGTGAAAGGCACAAATTGTTAAACTTCTCCAACAAAGATAAGCCTTGCCATGACGATTAAGGCATTTGGATTGTATTTAGTAAAATAGCTAAAAATTAATAAATTCATTTTCGATTATAAGTGGCCAATGTTCAAAACGAGTATCAGAAAGTGAATAGGTTATTTTCCAAGCTGTGTGAAGCTCTGAAAGAACCCCTAAAGTAGAAATGTTGAGTGTTGCTTGTCTCACCGGAGAATGGTCCTTCAGCCCAAGAGATAGCACCAAAGGCCTAGAAGAGCCAGAACAACTGCAAAAAGGTACGATAGACATTATCAGGAAAAATCAGCCGCCACTAATTTGTTATCTTTTCTCAAAAGTGAATTGAATAAAATTTCAAAGTTTTTTACTAACAATTGTCTAATACAAATTAGAAATTATATTGCAGCTTCTTCTTTCATAAAACCAAGCATCACATAAAACCATCCTATATCTCTTGCTTTCTGCCCATCATAAAAGGTACACACCAAATTTACAATATATACTCTCTTGGGAACAACCACTAGAAAGAACAGGAGTAATTAGAGAACTGATTATATGATTTTATATAAAAAATTATTGGATTAATTGGCTCCGAACGGATTCTGGTTAGCTCACAATTCCTAAAGTGTCAGAGTAGTTAAATTACAGTCTGGATTCCAATTCATAAACCATTACATGTTAAATTAAAACTCTACCAAATAACTTGAAGAAGAAAAGAGTCCTCCTGAAATATCATCCTATGCCATCAAAGGAATAATGCTCAAAAGAACCATACTTATTCCACCAAAATATGAAATAAGTATTATTATTATTATTTTCTTTTTCAAAAAATGACAAATACCGTTAGCTACAGGCATGGTTTTCAAACACTGTATTTTGTGTGTCTCAGGAATCAGTAAGTAGCATGGACCAATACATTGAACTTCTAAATTTTAGCATACAGGAAGAAAACTAACCTTATATGTTCAATCAATTGGCGACCGCAGGCAAGAAGCCATGGCTGTTTGTGAAATGAAGATTAATGGCATTGCAACCAATATAACAACACTTGTCGTGGCCAATATAAGATTCCCTTCCTCTTACCTCATCTCTTTTACCAAAAATGACAGAAACACTGAAAGTTGGCTCTGTGGATACACTTTCCTCCTTCCTAACACCATAAGAAAATCATCAATCTCTAAGGATAGAAGTTTATGGGAAAATAGAAAAATACTTGCAAGCATACAAGTGATTTCAATGTCAAGTTGCATAAAATATGAGAATGAAATATTATTCCTTAACATGGGTGATTCATTGGAATCTGTGTCATAAATGGGAAGGGAGTATCATACTAGAATGAAGCAATGTGTTAATAGCTCAGAATGCTGGTTGCGATTTTGCCTCATTCTACAGGATATGGGGAGTCATATTTGGCCCAACTATATCCTAGTATGGTCCACTATTTAGGAAAATGAAGTAGAGAAACAGCAATCAATCAACGATAGCATCTGTCAGCAAAATACAAAGGACCCAAGTGCAATATTATTAATAATTAAAGACTACTCCATAAATAAAGACCTTGATAGTAAATGTTTACCATTTGAAAATTCATACATGATCCGCCCTTCACTTATATCTCAAATCCTCCCTCCACATCTCAATAGGTAATTAATTTTCTCTAAATGAGAATAAGAAAGGGAGGTTCTTTTAAGCCACTTATTATTTCTACTCCTAAAGTAAATGTGATAAAAATTTTGAACCCCAAATAACAGAATTGAAAACATTTCATTGCACATAATAGAAACTAAAATAGCCACCTGCAATTAGAAGTAAAAAAGAACAACATCTAGCTTCGAAAAATACAATGAAAATTTTCTATGTCAAACTTCTATAAAGGATAAACCAATCTTACTAATTGATGCCTAATATAATTTATTACATTATGAAACCGACAAACAGATATTAACATGGGAAATATTTGTATTAACCTAGGATTTTGTACAACCAATCTGAAAATTATAAATGACATAATAAATTTATATATAGTCTTTGATTTTTTCTCCAATAAGAAAAACTTCTCACCTAGCATGCAATATGGTCCCCATGCATCCGATCTGGGTTACTATGACCTGAGGTACTTTGTTGTTAGCACCAAATATTACTTCAACCAAGGAGGTAAAGTAATCATACTAACCAGAAATTTGTCATCATACTTACAGATAACAATGTCCGTTTTATTCCCCTACAAGGTAAAAGGGAAAAAAATCCAATAAATTAAATATACCTGCCAATATATTATTAAAATACATTTTGCATATGCACTTAAGATGATGATTTGTATAGCCAAAACAAAAAGCATATCATACTGATCACTGAATAAGGTTGAAATTTTTTTCTTATATATATGTATATATAGATAGTATAGATACAGACACACATATATACACACAGAACAATTGGTTATGCAACTATGCAAGAGAATGCAACAAGAGCAATGGGTCATCTTAAACATCTATTCACGATCGTGTATTATATAGGGAAATCAAAAAGTATTATCACACTGACATCAATGATTATGAATGAGTGAAAACAATTCTCTTCTAGTTCATATTTTACATGCAAACAAACATATTATCAGTACGTATTTATGTTTGTGTCCCTTTATTAAGCTCAACGAACAGATCACATAATAATCAAATATACCTTAGCCACAAACAAAATTTGATTAGGCAAGAGAATGCAACAATAGCAATGTGTTTACTGTCTTAGCAAACAATAAATAAGTATCAGTCACTGAAGATACACTGTAAAAATGTCATAAGAGCTTATTGTGTGCCTATATTTGATCTTGAAGATCCAAAATTAGCTGTATCAATGACTTCCCAGAACAGAGCATATACAATCATTTAGATGGCATGCCAAGCATATAGAATCATCATCATCATCAATCTATGTTAGTCACAATAACAGTTACATAGAGAGAATTTCTATTATTTGTTAACCTGATAAACTATGCTTTCATAAAAAAATTTAATCAAATGACAGAAAGAGTTGAAATTCCAGCAAGCAATATTTAATAATGTACACTCAAAATGAGCTTATATTGAACTGGAGAGTTCCAAATTTATTTGGTTAATTTACAATGCCAATAAGGATGCACATAGAAAAACCGAAACAAGCCTTTTTTTGGCATCAATACAATAGCCATGTAGCATAGTAGCAAACCGTATCACCAACATGAAGAATCTCACAAACCTTGATATCCAAAGAAACGGACTTGTGCGTGACAGGGAATCGAGTAGGTTGGGACGAATCCATCTTTCACTCTATTTGCCTCTCAGGATATCTATACCAAAAAGATGCTTCAATTCTACAATCGCATAGTGAAAAACTAAGAGCAACAGTATGAAAAAACACTTGACGACTTATGAGCAATTCCTGGAAGCACCGAAGCAGATACTTCACTCTCAGATGATGAACAGCAATACCGAAGACCCAGCTAGAGAAGCCCAAACCGAAGCGGTCGGGTTATCGTATGGGTGTTCTCGAGCAGCTTGGTCACCAGATCTGCAGGTGGCGTCGAGCGATCCAGGAAGAAGACGTCGAGAGGAAGAAGGTCGGGAGAAAAGGAAAGGAGTCGGCGTTATTAACCCGCGACACTGTAGCTTAGGTTTTCTAGTTAGGTTTTTAATAACCTAGGTGCGTGGTACGCGGGATTAGAAGGAGTGAATGAGTATGAAATTTATTTCATAACTATTTTTAATGCTTGGTAACAGAAAATAAATATGTATGGGAATCAAAATAAGGATTTGATACTCTTATTTTGATAATCTACTCCTCTAGGATATCGCTAAACCCATAACCTGATTCTTCGGGTTTTATTTCTTTTGACGGTTCAACCCTTATATGCGATTTC
>JBAMIE010181490.1:0-13169 GCA_037177295.1 Kaempferia parviflora | reverse complement strand
GGTTGTTGATTAAATCCTTTGGCTACAAGTCGAGCTTTGTGTCGTTCAAGAGAACCATCAGCTCGATGCTTAAGACGAAATACCCATTTGGAACCCACAACATTCATGGAGGGAGTTCGCGGAACTAGGATCCATGTTCCATTGCGAAGCAAAGCATTAAATTCTTCAACCATTGCACTACACCAATTTGAATCATTGTTTGCTTGTGTAAAACAAGTTGGTTCAATGGATTTTGAAGATACCACAAGAGCTTCTGGAAGGGATATCGAGTTGTCATTGGCGGACATCGTGCATATATATCACTTAAGGGAAGCATACGATGAGGAGGACTATTATCAGAATCACTTGTAGATGGCGATGGTGATTCTGATGATGGACTTATATTGTTCAAGGATTCAGAGCTAGAAAGTATATTATCCTCGACCGGTAAGCTTCCAAGATTGGAGCAGCAACTTGAGGTGATCCCAATGATATAGGATAGTTATTAGGGAGTTCAGGAGCAGGACCTAGGATGTCATTACTTCTGACAATATTAGGTGGAATCAAGAATGTGCCACCTATATCTGGAGGAGAAATTGAAGAACCTACTGAAAAAGTAAACAGAGACTCATCAAAAGTAACATGCCGTGAAATATAAATCCATCCTGTTGGTATGTACAAGCAACGACACCCATGGTGCGAATCACTATAACCAAGGAAAACATACTATAATGAACGAGAGTCAAGTTTGTGTTTAGTGTATGGGTGTAACCACGGATAACATGCGCAACCAAAAATGTGAAGAAAAGTGTAGTCAGGAGTTTGATTATAAAGTTTTTCCAAAGGACACTGGTGATTGAGTAATGGCGTAGGAAGTCGATTTATAAGATATACTGCAGTGTAAACAGCTTCATCCCAAAATTTTCGTGGAACTGATGCATGATGGAGAAGAGCTAAGGCAGTTTCAACTATATGTCTATGTTTTCTTTCAGCAGAACCATTTTGTTCTGGAGTGTGGGGGCAAGAAACTCGATGAGCAATTCCACAAGAGGAAAGATGACGATGAAGAGCTTGATACTCGCCTCCCCAATCAGAATGAAGAGAGAGTATTTTGCGATTAAAAGATCGTTCAACTTGTTTTTGAAAATGACAGAATATGTCTAATAAATCAGACTTCCTTCTCATAGGATATAGCCAAGTATATTTACTGAAATGATCAATGAATGTAACATAATATAGGAAACCTCGATTAGACAAGATAGGTGCAGGGCCCCAAACATCCGAATGAATTATTTCAAGGGGAAATTTAGAAATATGAATAGAGGAAGAGAAAGGTAACTTATGACTTTTAGATTCCATGCAGGCCCTACACGAATGAGATGGAGTGGAGGTAAAGGAGAGAGGTAAACCATACTTATTGATGATCGACTGGACAATGCGAAGAGAAGGATGACCAAGTCGAGCATGCCAGGCCGGTTTAGTAGTGCGCTCACCAACAAAAGCTTTAACTAAAGAGCTTTGAAGAAAATAAAGACCATTTTTGATACCCCCATAAAATAAGGTAGTACCTGTTTCTTGATCTTTTATGAGATAATGATTTGGATGAAATTCAAAGAGGACGTTGTTATCAAGGCAAAATTGACGTGTAGAGAGCAAATTTTTAGTAATAGATGGAACATGAAAAATGTTGCGCATGTGAAAATGACGATTAGATAAATGAATATATGTGTTTCCAAGATTAGCAATTTGTAAACCTAAGCCATCGCCTACGTGTACCGTATCTGAACCATAGTATGACTTTACTTCTGTAAAGATATCATAATTCAATGTGACATGATGAGTTGTTCCAGTGTCAATATACCATTTAGTAGATGAAAACTCTGATAGTTTACCAGAAGCAGACATAAATGAGAGGACTTTAGGATACTGCAGGACCACCAATAAAATTTGAGTCAAATCGTCTAGGACATTGAATACCAATATGTCCAATTTTGAAACAAATTTGACATTTTCTCCGAGTATATGACTAATCAAATCTTCTAGAGCATTGATTTCCGGTATGTCCAATGATGTGACAAATTTGGCATTGTTGTGGACTTTGCCTTTGGTCATGTTGATTATTTGTCATTGCAAATAAAGGTTGTTGGAGCAAATTAACAAATCTGATTCAGAGAGGAGGAGGTAGCTTGTTTGACGGTGAAGCATAGGAGGATGCGGCACGCCGGGCACAAAACTTTAACGTGCTGGGCTAATGCGGCAAAGGAAGAAGTCGTGGTTGTCGTCGGTAGCAGGAGCAGAAAAAGGAACAGGAATATGACTCTGATACCATGTTAGAATATAAGAGAAGTAAATAAACTAATCTTATTATTCCTTGATGATCTTTACCCTAAGGCAAGTACAATATATATAGCATACAATAGGTACTTGGTCAATTGACCAAGTAAAAGAATTATTCTTAACAGAATAATTCTGATTATTATCAGAATTATTCTTATCAGAATAATTCTGATTATTATCAAAATTATTATAATAAAATAATTCTGATTATTATTTAGAATTATTATTCTCTTTTAGAGTCAATATGCAGTAATAGAATACGATGAGAATGTATAAATCTGTTACTCATACTATGTCTTTACTCACTAGATTGTCATTGTTTTAACCTTACCTTCTTATTACTTATCCTATAATACTTAGATTAACACGCATCGCTTACAACTTTTATTTTCTTTTTATATAAAATGACTACTTTTACTTAATCTATATGTAGATATCAACTACTCACCTTTATCTTTGTTCGTCTTCTATACAATTTTAGAACTACGACTACATGCCTTTCTCAATTTTTATGCATGGATGGTTATAATTTGACTGAGACCAATCTATGTTTATCTATAGATGGAGTTATAAATCAGGGATCTACGCTTGGGGAGTTTGTCAGATTATGTATGAGTAGTGATTTCGTTCTGAGGTTTGAATCCCTACAAACCTAGTGCTATGGTGAATATTTGATCAAACAATTATATTACAGTGTCATTTTTATTGAACTAAACTCTATTAGAAATGTTTATGTTTATGTCATGCAAACGTTTAAGTTAAACCTATTTCTAGTATGATTTACATTAGTGCATATGTTCATATATCTATTACTTGTTGGAACGTGCTGAGTTTTTAGACTCATTGGATCTGATTGATGCAAGGTGGTTGAAGGCCTTGATAATTGCGCAAACTTAGAATGCTGACAGTACAACGTGAAGACTTTTTAATTTATATTTTTGCATTTATTTAGTTAACTATTTTTTTTAAATTGATTAATCCTATAATCTATGTCAAGTATTTGAGAATTTCTAGTTTCTTTATGACTTGAGAATTTATTTGGGTGCTCGACGGAGTAGACTTTATATCTTTTTCCGAAAAAAATGTTTTAGAGATTTTTGATTGATTTATTGCCTTAAATTTTAACCCATTATCTATGAAGATTAACAAATTGACTTTATGGTTCACGAGTTATTGTTTGGGTTTCTTTTGGTTAATTATGTTTGAAAATTGGTACGTGTTATTCTTCAAATGCAGGCTATGGAAGTAAGAATTTCATTTTTAATAGTTTTTAGTTCGAATAATGAAATTACTATAGGAATGTGACCTTGTTACAGAACGTTATCATTCTGTTGGTATATAATTTTTTTCTCCCATCGGATGCCACTTTTGTTGTCTATTTCGATCTGGATTCCTTGATTTGGATTGATTTTGACACATTTACATTTAGTATAAGTTATTAGAGACGATGTGATAAATGTTAATTTTCTTTTCAATTTTTGTAATTTAATTTAATTTATTTTCTGAAAGTTAAAAAATTGGTATTATTTATTTAAAGGTAGAGTTAACGTCGTTACAATATTTGAAAAAAAAAAAACAAGGTTTTGAAAAGTTTAATACGGTTTTGAAGAACACATCTGTAAAAAAAAATAAGGCTTTGAAAAGTTTAACAAGGTTTTGAAGAACACATTTGAAAAACATGTTTTTTTTTTAATTTTGAAAGGCATTTTTTTTAAAAATTTGAAAGGCAAAGATAGATATTTTGTTTATTTTATTTTGTCCTTATGATCCAAGCATGTGAACAATAGTATAAGAAAGATTTTTTTTTTAAAAAATAATTAGTAAGAATACACATCTAAAAATTAGCCTTTAAGTAAATGTCTAAACTCTTACCCAAATGATAAAAAGTTATCATTGAGTTACATTTGAGTTTAGTCACATTATATGATAAATTTTCATTTAGACTCCTTTTGATTCATGTCGATGCACTTGTTGTATATCTTGAATCTGGAGTATATTCCTAAATATCTCACGTTGTTCTATATGATTCAAACACAATCAAGATAAACCTAAATGTTGTGAGACGTTTTGGCTCCTTAAGATTTCTATAGGAATATGATTTCTAAGGTAATACCTAAGCTAAGTCCATTTTGCAAAAATAGAAAATACTATAAGTAACATAACTAGTATGCCAAAAATAAAAAAAAATTTAGTCTATCAGGCACATTCCTAATTATCTTCTGAGTATGCTAAACTCATCTTTGGAAAGGGTTTGATGAAGATATTAGCTAGATTTGATTTAGTTTCAACATAGTCTAGCATCATGTCACCTCTAGCTACATGATATTTAACAGAGTAGTGTTTAACTTTTATGTATTTGATCCTTGAGTGATGAATTTGATTTTTTGTTAAATTAATTGAACTTATATTATCAATCAAAACTTTGGTATTTTTTAAAATCAAGTTAGGTTGTTTTAATTATGTTAAGTTATTTAAATTTAGTTAAGTTATTTTAATTAATTAGGTTTAGAAAAAGATTAAGGTTAGTTTAATAATTAGGTTTATTACATTGGTCAATTTTAATTAAGTTGAATTAAGTTTTGGTTATTTAAATTAAGTTTGATTATTAATTCAATTAAATTAATAATTAGGCTTATTAGTTTAATTCAGGTTAATTTATAATTATTTAATTTTAGTTAATACTTGAGTTGAGGTTTAGAATTATTTAGTTAAGTTAATAATTAAGTTGTTTATTTATTTAAGTTAGGTTGTTTTAATTTGGTTAAGTTATTTTAATTTAGTTAAGGTATTTTAATTAATTAAGTTTATGTTTAATTTAATGAAGTTTATGTTTAATCTGTAATTATGAATTGATTTTAGTTTATTAATTAAGTTAAGTTTAATTAAATTAATTAGATTCGTATTTTTGCTTTTAACTAAATGCAGTTAAATTAGATTAATTGAATTAATTAACTTTAGATTAAATTAACTTAATTGAGTTATTAAATTTATGTTTAATTTTAATTATGAAATAATTTTGGGTTAATTAAGTAGATTTATTAGATTAATTTATTTAGATTAATTAGCTTCAGATTTGTATTAATTAGTTAAGGTTAAATTAATAATTAAGGTTTATTTAAATTTAATTTTAATTAAGAATTATTTTGAATTATAAATCTTTTTAGAAATTAATTATGTTAGACTTTCAAATTAATTAATTAGTTTAGAATTAGGTAATTAGAATAATTAGTTAAATTTGATTAAATTACTTTAATTGATTAAGTAGATTAGTAGATTTATCAAATTAATTAAATATATTAAATTGATTAATTATAAAATTGATTATTTAAGTAAATCCTAGATCCATCCCACACATTCCTAGATTTTCCATTAAGGTACCATATAGAGTTTGTTAGATGATTGTTGATACGGTGAATGAGGTAGAGCTCGCAAAGTTGGGTCAAAGTCAAGAAGGCTGGTTGACGCGATGGTCAAAATCAAGGAGGGAGCACTGTTTGGGGTTGATGGAGTTGCGTGGTTTGGCCGAGTGGCCAAGACAATATGTTTTTCCCACCAATCGGCCACCGGGTCAACCCGGCTCAATGGCATCCCGAGTCGTCTTAGCTTGGAACCGAGTAGTATAGCCAATCGAACCTTTTTGCATGTCCAATTGGATGTTGAGTCCTTAAGACGCTCAGCGTCCCAAAGTCAGCTTGATTCCATCTGAGAAGGGTGTCCGACAAGACATCATAAGGGACCCAGCCATCTTGTCAACAGAACATGCTAAGGCCCCATCTCAACCTAACGGTCTACTGTTCCTTTTTGTTGTTCTGTGTAACCATTGTCAGAGAATAAAGTGAATATTCCCTGTGTACTCAGTACGACGGAAGCTTCCACCTTGCAAAACACAGAAATGGTGGGTTCATTTTAGGAAAGCTGTCAGAGTATCAGAATGGTCGTTCCTTTTTTGGAAATGCACCAAGGTTCACGCACAGAGGAAAACTGACACTATAAAAGGAGGTCTCCATCCGGTGCAGGTACACGATATTACACACACACTACTGTTCATCATCCTTCATTTTTCCTCTACTGTCTGTCTGACTTGAGCGTCGGAGTGTCTGCCAGGGACCCCTTCCTGGCTCTGTTACTGACGTTTTTCTCCTTTGATATGCAAGTTCACTTGACATCAAGTTTTTCTGGCTCAAAGTCTTCGCACGATCAACATCAGAGCCACCTCAATACTAGCGTTATGTTCCATCTTCCCCACTCCCAAATATGATAAAATTTGGTGTCGTCTGTAGAAACTTCACCTGTTTTTGAGACGTGAGGATGGAAGAAGCTAGACGATTCGCAACAGTTACATTTTCACAAGAAGATCTCGACCTGCTGGTATCCACCAAAGTGCAAATATTGGCGCAACAACAACAAGCAGCCAGGTGCCCTCTTCTGAATGACCCGACATTATCAGTGATGGGTCCACCCACCGAGCGGAGGACCCGAATAGAAGGATTGACTGGACTCACTAGATCTCGCCTCTGCCATGCGGCTTTATGCAAGCGAACTCTCTACCGATCAAGCTTTTGCCTGTGCCTCCCTCCCCGATCGCGTATTATCGGGTGCTATTTTTAACACCCTTCGAGGACTTGGGCCGAGCGGAAACACCGAAAGGATCATCTTCTAGTGACACGCTTTCTCAGGACGGGCAAAAAGGGAAGGCCCTAGTGTCCAGCCACTCTCTCGAACGAATAAGTATGCCATTCTCCCAGGAAATATTAGACGACAAACTGCCTAGACACTTTCGACCACTAACGATTAGACAATATGGAGGAGCAACCGACCTAGAGGATCACTTGCTTAAGTTTGAAAATGCTGCTATCCTCCACCAATACATCGATGGTGTCAAGTGCCGAGTATTCCTGACCATCCTCTTAGGCTCCGCTTAGAGATGGCTCAATAGGCTCCTGGCCGACTCCATCTGTAGCTTTAAGGTCTTTTGCAAAGCTTTTCTGCATCACTTCGCCAACAACCCTCATTACCACAAAACAACATTGAGTTTATTCTCACTCAAGCAAGGGCCTAAGGAGCTGCTGAGGGTCTATATCAAACGGTTCAACCAAGTGGCAAAGGACGTGCCAATCCGCCACCCCTGAAATCTTGGTAAGTGCCTTCTCCCAAGGACTCATGGACAAAGATTTTTTCTGTTCCTTGATTAAGAAGTCTCCCCGAGACTTCGATCACTTACTCGAGTCAACCACAAAGTATATTAATGTAGAGGAAGCTCTATCTAACCAGAAGAAGAAAGTATCTGCATTCACTCATGCCCCTTCCCCAGAGCGCCGAGCCCCTCTCCCTCCTCCTCCACCTAAGGGACCTCGACTGGGCCGCCAACAATACCTCCATGAGTAAAGACCAAATGCAGTCTAGCATATAGAAGCCGTTTGGACTCCACTTGTAGAGCCACGCCAATAGACTCGACCATTCTGTACTTATCACTAGACCTGAACCCATAGCACTCAAGAGTCCTATCGGTATACAATTAAGGGATGCGTCCAGCAACCAACCATGGATACAGACAACGGTCATCATCCCCAAACAATAGGCAATATTAGTGTCCGAATGGACACCCCAAAAGAGGTCATCAAGAGGTCGACCGACCCTAACAAACGCTCAGGTAGCAGAACAACTGAGCCCCTACTCCCTCTTGATTTATACTATTTACTTAGATAAATAAAGATTTACTATTTGAGTATGTATTATTTATGTGTTTGAATGGTCTTAAACTCACTTACTGAATGTCCATAATATGATTCATAGCATGAGAGAATTTATGATTGGATCACAACTAATGAACATCTTTACATGTGCAATTATGAATATATTGAAATAGTCTCTAGTTGATGAATTGATGTATTCAGACATCATTGATTCTATGAGGCTAGCACGGGTTATACTCCTTGGCCCAACCAAATAGTTGTTACTCACTAGCTGGAGATATTAGGATATCGAAAGTTAAATATGGATGCTAGTTATGGTAACTATTCATTGAAGTGACCTATTGTAAGACTTTATATGATTCTATACATATATAGATATGTCTGTGAAGTTCTTACTACAGCTCGAGTATAAATTTCCTTTAACTTGAGGTATTCAAGTCACCTTGGTTATGGAAACTTATACTTTGACATCTTAAGTAAGCATCTTTGTGGAGGTGGAGATTCGGGATAATTAGGTATAAGTCGAAGTGTCCAAAGGTGTTTGGATGGGCCACAGAGGATTCATCGCTCCTTACGAGGAGACGTATACCCTATGACCACTTGTTAGGATTATTACTCAAAGTCTTTGCAAAGCAATCACATGTTAAGCGTATGAGACTCTTAAGACACATGTAAGAGTAATTCGAATTCACAGGACAAGAAAGTATTACTTGGGCTAGGTGTGACGTGGTCAGCCTAGTGGGGACAGACACATAGATAATGTGTTGAACCAAGTGAGTATAAGATAAGTTAAAGGAATAAAGCATGACTCATTGTAGCTGCTGAAGGATTCATAACTAGTTTTGGAATCAACTGTGATTTTTAGTTAATTGGGGGTCATGATGTACTACTAGCTAGGTGCCACTCATAATCGATTTATGTTGATGCAGGATGCATCAATAATTAAATCTGAGTTTTAATAATGGGAAATGGTTCAAAGTTAAGTTGTGTTATTGATTTAACAAGCTCAATTAAGTGCCTAGGAAAGTCTTAAGTGATCTTAAGTAGGTGAAAAACCCTAGGGGGAAGTAATCCTATGTCATAGGGGTGGTAGCCCCAAGTGGTGGAAAGTCCTAGCTGCGGTTAGGCAATGAAGTCCTGGTCTGAGGGACTAGGTGGAAAGACTTGGCAGGTTGAGGACGTCAAACGGAAAATTCCTACAGGTCGGGGATCCGACGTAGGTGAAAGCCCTGGAGGTTGCGAACACCAGGTAGAAAATCCTAGGGCCAAGGACCCTAGGTGAAAGTCCTGAGTCTTGGGTGTTGGGCAAAAGTCCAAAAGGTCTGGATGACCAGTTTGGTAATAGATAAACTCTCCTGAGAGGAGTAGGTGAGGACGCGTTCCCCGTTGAGGGAACAGTAGGGGTTGTTCCGACCTAGAGTTTCGGATGAAATCAAAAAGTCAGGATCGGACAGTCCCGAGACTGTCAAAATCATTTATAAATCATATTCCTACTTATGCTAACTTAGTTTTGCAGGGTATACTTATTTTTGGGACTAACGTACTTTACAAGAAAAGGAAAAAGCAAATAAACCTCGGATCTACAATATCCGAGGTGCCTCCATGGCAAGGGAGGCGCTTCAGGTGTCTTTCCACCAAAGACCTCTGCGTGAAAGGTGCGAGGGTGCCTCAAGTGGATGGAGGCGCCTCAACATAGGTGTGAAGGTACCTCGGAGCACCGGGAGGCACCTCCGTGCAGATAACTTTGCTGGATAAACGTTTCGCTGATGCTTGACACGTAGAGGACTTGAGGCACCTTCAGAGGCTTGAATGAACCTGCAGACGGATAAGATCTGACTTCTTCAGTACTGATCTAAACTGAGCTGGAGGCGCCTCCAGTGGGGTTAGAGGAGCATTCAACACTGTATAAAAGCCAGTTTCGGCTAGATTCTTCACAACATCTCCTGAAAAGCTACAACATTGATTCTTCTACTTCAAGTTCGACGTGATATTGCTACAATGCTGCTTTGCCCAACACCCGCAATCGATCCGGCGATCTGCAAAAGTGTTGGGTAATGAGTTTGATTTCAGTTTCTTAATTATTAATTAAAGAGTAGTGTAGGATTGTTACACTATCTCTTCTATTTTTTTTTGTACTCGACTCACTCTTCCGACGTTACCAGAAGAGGTTTTTAGTGAATTATCCAATGATACGGTCCAGAGGACCGTGAGACTTTGAGTAGGAGTCGCCAAAGGCTCCGAATGAAGAAACTTCGTGTGTACTCGTGTTTTTTACATTTATGCTGCTTTTTCTCTAATTTCAAATGATCGATATTCACCCCCTCTATCAAACTTCTTGATCCTATAATTCATAATTAAATAGTTAATTATGGACGGTCAAGATAAACCGGGAACCTATAAGATCATACGCACTACGAGTATCAAAAAGATATAAAAGAAGTATGAGAATTTAATTTTAAGATCAAAAGAGATAAGATATTTGGTTGGACTAAATATAGGGCAAATATGGAAATTATTTATTACATAGGAAGCACGAATGGGCCGTGAGTTAAAACCTATTTGGTTTATTCATGGACTAAATTTGTTTGGTTTAAATCAAGTTATCTTGATAATAAATAAACCAAGGGTATAATGGTGTGAGATTTTGTTATATTAATATATATTAATATTTGACCAATTCATGGAAGAGAGTTTTGGTATATTAATATTTATTAATATTTAAGTCATCCAATAAATTTGATATATTAATATTTATTAATATAATACCAAATCATCAAGACAGAATTTGGTATATTAATTTCTATTAATATTTGACTAAGTCAAATAAATAGCTAGGTCTGTATATATGATATACATTGGAGAGAAAAGTAGTACCAATTAGTTAAGGGTTTAGTTTTTGTGAACACTTAGCCTCTCTCCCTCCCTCCCTTCTCTTGGTGCCTGGTAGCTTGCAAATCTAATGTGTCACTTTTGCAATCCAAATTAATCAAGTAATCAGAAAACCCCAAATACACAAAGGAAATGATATAGCATAGGGACCCAAAGTCGAATCTCACGAGGAACTAATAATGGAATTTTTGGAACTCTTTTTGTTTTTTTCCTTCTAATGATCAACTGGGGGTTTTTGGGTCTTGCTTAATCCTAAATTAACGGAAAGGAAAATGCAATCAAAATAAAAGTAAAATTACACTTAACAAAAATTTGAATCTAAACAATTCAAAGAAACCTACTGACCTAAACCAAAGGGAAAGGAAGAGAACTAAACTAACCTAACCTTAAGCTAGAAATAGACAAACTAAGATTCAACAAGGAATTCTACTGTTGAAACTAAAAATCCAGAATTGAAATGACAAGTTCCACTGAGAATTGATTTGCAATAACAAGAATTTAGAAAGTAATGCTAAAACAGAAACTATGCATCTTCAACTCCCAAATTACAATCCAGTTAATCTTCCCTTGATCGTCATGCAAGGAGCCAAGTAGGAATGCCTCGCTTCAGCATCAAAAGAGTAATATGTAGATGCAATCATGTTTTGATGTGTATGTCAAAGAGCTTAAGTTAGGTTTCATATTTCTTTAATATGTGTTTAAGTCATGCAGGACTTGGAGAAACACATGAAAATCTCATCCAAGGGCTTGGGTCCTTGAGTTGGTGAAGGATGGTGCATCTGAGGGACCGTTGGACAAGGAGTAACAGGGTGGAACTGAGGAAGCAGACTTCAAGGCAATGTGAAGGATGACATAGAGATGAACTGCGGGCTCATATGTATCCGAGGGACGAAGGCCGAGGAAGAGAGCTTCAAAGGGCAACTTCGGAGAGATGAGTGTGAGAGCTGTAATGTACCAGTCGATTGGGCAGTCGACTTGTACAAGTATTTGAAATGCACAGAAGATTCTTTGCTCAAGTAGTTGACTGACCAGTCGACTGCTCTCAAGACTAGTCGACTAGGTAAATGACCATTGGACAGAATCACGAATTCTGTGGTGGCTGTTGTGAGAGCCAACGGTCACACCAGTCAACTGATGAGTTTGTCAGTCGACTGGTGGCGGGTTGAGTGGAGTTTTATGCTCCACTCTCTCCTCTTATTTAAGTAGGACTCTTGGGCAAGAAAGGCAGCTAATGCTCTAGTGATATTTCTATGCAAAGTGCCCACGCTTTCTAGCCTTCTTCTTCCTCCTCATTCATACTCACATTTGTAAGAGGAAGAAGACCTTGTGTGGGAGGTTTGCTTCACCGAGAAGAAACACATTCTTAATGGAAGATCATAGTTATGTGGACCCTTGGATTCATCTCCGCTAGAGGTGGATACCAAGTAAAAGGGAAGTTATTAGCATTGTTTTGTTCTTTGTATTTGATAGTTCCACTTGCGCTAACTCTAATTGTAGGGAAGAATCGGCATCTCCAATCCTAATAAGTGGTATCGGAGCCTCGTACGCCTTTGATGGACTAATCACCAAGAAGAGCATTATCAAAGATGGCCAGCTCTAACATTCATCCACCGAAGTTTGAAGGAGATTTTGCGTGGTGGAAAAAGAGGATGGAGGTGTTCTTCGAAACGGATTTCGACATCATGTTGATCATGAAAAGTGGCTTTGAAGTGCCTATAGAGATAAGGAGATTGAAAAGTCAAGATGGAGTAAGAGACAAAGAGAAGAGTACCTAGCAAACTCAAAAGCGACTCATCATCGCCTCAATGTCCTTCCACAACAAGAGATAACAAGAATCGAAACTACTCATGTGCCAAAAGCCTATGGGAGAAGCTAGTAGAGCTTCATGAAGGCACATCGGAAGCAAAGATGGCTAAAATATTGTTGGATTTTCCGAGTCACAAAAACCGTATTTTTGCGTTGCGGAAACCCCGGAAAGATCCATGCCACCGGATCCGTGCGAGAAAAACCAATTCTAAATTTCATGTATGAGTTAAGAAGCCTAGATCTACTACTAGATCTACTTGAAGAAGGATTTTACCCTTGAAGCGAAGCCCTTCGCAAATTCCCGCTCGTCCAAGTTCGCCGGATCCCAAGGGTGTCAAGTGCACACCCCTCTACACGTATCCACACAAGCAAAAGGTGGAGAAGAGAACCCCTAAGGTGTGCTAGCACCTTCTTGGTGTTCTTGACAATGGAGGAGAGGGAGAGAAGAAGAAGGGAGGAAGAAGA